>APFE030188714.1:128077-140325 GCA_000404065.3 Pinus taeda
GCCATCTTAATCGCTTCCTACTCTGTCATCTAGTTGAGTTGAAAGCATGTGTCCATCTTTTCAACCCAAGCCCTGGTTGTGCACTTGGTAGTGCCATCAAATGTAGGGAAGTACATCCTCCCTATAGTTCTCTGCAGCTCATAGTTTTGGGTCCCTTGTCCTCCGTACCCCTTGTTCCTCTCACTCTGCTTGAGCTTTCAGTAATCTATGAAGGAGAGGGCTTCTTTGAAATCTTGTCCATCACCTGCTACTCTCTAAAGTAGTCCCCCATCTGGGGAGTGTCTTCCTCCCTTGTTGGTTCAATTTGTGTTATTGGCATGAAAGAGGGTAGTGTAGCCCTAGTGGGCACACTCACTGAAGGGTGTTGCGCTGCTGGTGAGGAGTGATTGAAATGTTGAGAAGCCCCAGAAGTTTCACCACACAAAAACCCTCTAGGTGTGGCTCTGTCTCGGTTCTGTGATTTGATCTCCTCCAAAATGTCTTTCTGCCCCTTTGCCAAGTCACTCAAAGCCCTCAAGAGGCTATCGAAAGCCATCTCCTCCCTGCTCTTGGGCTCTGTCATTTCCTCCTCTTCGGCCACTGCTTTCCCTTTTTCCTCCATATCTGGTGTAATTTCTAGCTCCCTTTCTTTGCTCATGTACCTCTGCCTCCGGTAAGTGATGTTCCCCTGGTCTTCTCTCATAGGAAACCAACCCCATAGTTGAGCCAAGAACTAGGCTCCGATACCATTATAATGTTCCGAAGTAGGGATTTAAGTGATATTCTAAACAAATAAACAGTGCAGCAACATAAAATTAAAAGCATGCATTAAACACCGATAAAACACTGTAAATCTGGAACTATTGAACCATACATTATCAAATCTGAGAGCATAGGTACAATATAAATGAAGTGGTGCTCTTGGGCTTGTCTCAAGGACAAGCTGGACCAAACCCAGGTGATGGAATAGCTGAGATGATGGTTGTTCAGTTGTTGCACCACTCTGCACTGCGTTGTCCCAGTAAAACTGTTGATCTGCTGACTTCAACCTGTTGGAATGTGCCTAAAAACCGCCCAAAAAATTATGTCCTTTCAGCGTTAGACTCCTTGGACAAAACATAGAAAAACCCAGAAGGGAACTTCTCTGATTTTGACTTTGGATTTTCGGCCTCCTTAGAGCCCCTCCCCTGCTGCTATTGCCAAATTCGATTTGCAGGAAACAACCTGCAAATCCACCTAGAAACACCCCTCAAATGTTGGTTCACTTGTGATCACTGATTCCTTGCTCCCTGGATGATCCTTGGCCCGAATGGCTGCTCTCCTAAGCCCCACGAATTTGTTGCCCAAGGCCTTTGTGCAGTCCCTCTACCCAGAAATGCGTACTGTTGTAATCACTGACTGGTTGGCTGCAAAACTCAGAGAAAATGTCCTCGGTCCAGTACCTATCCTGCTCCTGGAACTCCCAACAAGCTAGGGACCTCCCGTCTAGCTCAATCCTCTTCTCTGTGTTTCCCGGCTGCCTCGAAAGTACGCAGTTTCCTCCTCTGCGTCTCTAGATGGACTACATGTTGATGTTGGAACTCTTGTAATCTCTGTGGAACAGCTTCCCTAGGGCAGGCACGAATAGTCCACCGAAGTGGAGATTGAATCTTCTCTGCGGAAGACTCGTGGCTAAACAGCCGGTAGACTCGCTAAGCAGCAGAGCGTACAAAGGTAAGTTTGTTTGTCAAATGATCATAATGCTGCAAAATGAGAGCTCCTTCCTCTTTTATCACTTTCGGTCCCCTTAGCCTCTTGTGGGCCCCTCCTTCCACTAATTCGATTCCCTCTAACACATTCCTTGGCCAAGTTCGAATTATTCATGTGGGTGGCCCCCACATTCCACTAACTGCCAGAAATAAAGTCGAATTGCCTATAGTCCTAAGTTTTGCGTGTGGGGTCCTCCTCCTTAACCAAAAATGATGCCAAAATTATGTAGTTGCACCCCATGACTAATACATTTGAGAAGGGACATGACACACACTTCCAGTTGCCTCTCGTCTTAGTAACATCATGGTGTTGACCGCCCCTATAGCTCCTTACAATGATGATGTTATGAAGAGAGTATTCAAGTCGATGGTAGAAACTTTATGAGACTTGGATAACTCTGTGGGTCCTACATTTGGAAGAAGCTTCAAGTTTTGGAAATTATGGCCATGACTAGGACTTATGAAGTCATGTTCGATCTAGAGTGTGATGACTTGATCCTGCAAATGTTCCAATGCTTTTTCAGCATTATGAGACATCATCCTGACTTAGTCAAAACACACATGCAGTCCATATTATCGTCATGTATGAGAGGTTGTGATGCCATTTGTCGAGAGTTGTAGTCTCGATTATTGTCCCTTTGGAGGAGAGAGCAGTTGGTCTCACCTGTTGCTTATGAGCTAGCAGAAAGGTTCGTTGAACAGAACATAAATCTACTCATGAGGCAGTTGACCAGGGATGAGTAGTTGAGAGTTGATGGGACATGTAGTAGGAACGAGTTAAGGAGAAAGGGTATTTGCTTCATCTGCACGGAACCTTGGGGATGTGGCCACTCATGCTTGACTGACATAGAAGGGATGACAAATGTAGATCAGGGAGAGATTCATTCTGACCATCTAGATGAGGATTCTTGTGAGGAGCATCAGCGTGCATGTGGGGATGATGACCACAGTTGTGGTATGCATAGCTATCTTGTGGATAGGCTTGATGAGCCATAAATTATTCCCATGTGGGGAGGAGACTTGGGAGATGAGCTATCAGTAGCGATCCAGCATGGTGAGCACATAGAGGAGCTTAAGCAGGCCTATAGAGATGCTGACAGCAGCCCAGATATACATCCATGTTCGATGAATCAGCATGTGCAGCCCATGGTGGAGCACAGTATGCGTGATAGGCTATTTTTGGAGAGTCAGTTAATGGCTCATATTGAGCCCATGGTGGAGGATGAGCAACAGTGCTTGGGGTCATCCATTGATGAGGGGCATACAAATGTGCAGGCGGCAAGAAAGGAGGTAGTATTTGCAGACATTGGACATCAGGAAACGTTGGGACCTAACAGGACAGTTTTGCAGGTGACAAGTAGGCCAGTCGAGCATGGAGTTTTCGGTCGGATGAGGAATGCTCTTTTGGAGACAGTGGTCGCATACACCGCACTAGTATTTTATACTAAATTTATTATAAGTGCTAAATACCATGACACTTCTTGGAATAGAGGTTCTACTCATTCATCAATATTGCTTAAGGTATGGGTAGATCTTAAAAGAGGACTATATATATTATATATTCTAGATTATTGATAAAATTATATAATAAATTAATAAAATAAATGTTAAATATTAATAATTAATTAAAATAATGTTAAAATATATTATAAGTAATAATTAAAAAGGGATCCAAAATAAAGTTTATAATGTGTATATAAAACAAATATATACTAAAACAAGGTGATATGTTAAAAATAATGTTTATAATGTTTTAATATATATTACATCCTAATGTGGTATATACGATATATAAGATATATTAAAAGAATATTTAATAAAATATCATAAGGTTTCAAAACATAAAATATATTCATTCACGACAAGGGAGGGATACGTAAGACTGGGCGTGTCATCAACAGGTTGAGCGGTGGGCTGCAGATGGAAGGGCGGCCACCGCCAAACAAGAGAATAAAACCACGGGACATGGATTTGGGAAGAGGACACAAAAACCAAAAGCAAAAATTCTGAAGGAGAAGGGATTCAGCCACAGGAAGAGCTTGAGAGTTCTGAGGTTCTGGGCACGAGGGAACAGTCGGCTTCTGTTAAGAAGCTTACTGGATTGAGCAGCCAGGTCTTGCTCATTTTGGCTAGGTGGAATTGGTTTTCTGGAAACTGTAGCAGCGCAGCCGGAGGCATCTTCAACCGCAACAGCACAGGTAGATACCTCAGCAGTGCTATTAATTTATTTTGTAAGATCTCAGGAAATTTGTTTACAGGTTCATGATATAAATCAGGAAATGTGTTTTCGGTCTTTACACTTGGTATCAGAGGCAGGTTGAAACCCTTTGACCTTACAGGCCTTACACCCACTTGCATTTTCCTGAATTTTGACTTGAATACTGTGTGTAAATTCTTCACTGCCCTGCCCTGCCTGTATTCGAATTATAGAAAGTAAGTTAGTCCTCTAAAAATACAAAGCATTAGGAGGTCCAGAATCAAAATTGAAGAACAGTTTCTCAAAAATTATCTATCTGGCAAGTATATCGCTGTTAATAATAAAAAAATTGTCTTAGCAAAATAACAATTTTAAAAACATTGCATAATTCAAAATCTAGTGATGTTCAGGCTCATTGTCGGCTTTTAGATTGTCATTGGACTAGGTTGACCGAACAAACAAAGGATTGTTTCAGTGCTTAGACTAATGGCTGTTGCATCTTACCGAGAAAAGAAATCCTACAGCTGTCAACAATTGTACATTCAAATTTGTATTGGAAAATCAGAAATTAGCCAGATCTTCATACATAATAAAGATGTTGTGTTTAAAAAAAAAAAAAAATATATATAATATATATATACACCAAGAAATAGCATCGGCGTCTCTGTAAATCTCCCTATCAACATCAAAGTGCTTCACGTAGGGTTCCAGCTTGGGTACTTTCACGCTGCCCTCCAACAATCGTCAAGATGTCAATCTCTATCCAACCACGCACTACCATTAAACGAGCATCCAAAACTACACAAATACATACCTCTGCAAACTCAAGGGCTGGTACTTTTTCTCTACAATTCTAGTCACTGGTTAGGGCTTGCTAGCAGCCTGCTACAGACCTCTTTTCTCCACTTCCAAACCTCCCAAACAGTGCGGCCTTCTCCCAAACCTGTTCTCTCTCCTTTGCTGTTGTTCGAGCCACCTTCTAGGCCTCAAAACGCTGCCCTACAGTCCCCTGTTCACTCAATACCTGACCTGTGGCCTACTACTGCTCCTCGGCCTCCTGAACAGGTCACTTTAGGCCTGCGGCCTAACTATAGGTGCTCCTCCTAGCTGCGGCTGACCTGTAGAAGAAAGATACCATAAAAATCAAGCCAAAACACCACCCAAAACTGCCCTTAAGCAATGCGGCTACCTCTGTGATGACTTGGAGCTGCATTCAGAAGATAAAGATGCCCAGAATAGCCCTCTCTTCCAAGCCTTGTCTTCAAATCAAACTCGTTGACTCAGAGATGTGTTATCACAAGAATGGATGCACAAAGATGATAAGAAAATAGCTGACAACTCTTCTTAGATGACTTGGAGCTGCATTCAGAACTGACAGCCATTGATAAAACGTGTTTGCTACCCAGTTTTCCCCAGCAGCGGTTGTGACTAGAACTGTCGGACGAGATCCCATCTTTCCTGCGCTGTGAGCTACCTCGAGCAATCACAGAGTTCAATTCATTTCCATAACCCTAATATATAATAAGTGGAACGCGCGGAACATATGAGCAGTTGTTTGAATTTCCGGTCTGGTGGCAGCATCAATGCTACGTGGAAGGTGGATGGAGTAAATACCATGTAGTATGTGACACAAGGATTTATTTTTAATGCTTTCGAATGTGGCTGGAAAAATGCTTTAATGCAAACACTGTGTTTTTGGCATTGATGGTGTTTTATTTGTCAAAATGGCTCTCCGATCTTAGGTAAAATAATTTAATATACAATAAGAAATGTAAATTGGTTTTATATAAATTGAATAAAATTTTGAATAGTTCAAAGTAAATGATATCGTTTGATTAATTATAAATCAAAATTTGATAAGAAGTATAAAATAATGTAAATACTTTGTTAGATAATAAAAAAATATGTATATATGATATTTTGTTTAAATTGGTACCAAGTTTGACCTAATATAAGAGAACAAAAAAAAAAATTATGTTCGATAAATAAATATAATATTTTGTTTAAATTGGTACCAAGTTTGACCTTATATATAAAATATAAAATAAATAAATTGTAAATAATTAGGTAAATAAATATGATATTTTGTTTAAATTAGTACCATTTAAGTTACTTGGTTCTATTAAAATTTGACCCTTATATTTAATAAAATAAAATAAAAACATTATAATTGATATTCCAGTAGTATACATTTAAGTAATTGATGTTGATTTTGTTCATTATAACGAGATAATTAATATTTAAATATTTAATTTTGCGAATGTTACTTAGTCATTACTTTTGGATGACCTACTCTAGGCGTTAATAGCCATACCCTTCTGCATTATTTCATATTAGGATAGAATACCCTGCGTTAGAACAAGGAGGTCGCGAGACCACCCTCCTTGAACTCGGTACCAGTAAGATCTGCCTAGCAGATAAAAATAGCAAAAAAACTATACCCGTTTATGAATGTAAAATGGCAAAAAGAAAACTATATGTTAAATTCAATTGTCTACCTCAATTTTTCTATAGAATTTTATTATGTACACAGGAAACATTACAATGGTAAAGACATATGAGCGACGATGACGTGATCGGGTAGCATCACCGTCATTAATGCCGCCACCGTCGCCATCATCATCCCCATCGCCACCACTATCACCATCGTCACCACCAAGACCATTATCAACATCAATCGCTCCAGCACCAGAGTTGACCCTAATAATGAACTCATTAGAAGCCTTATTGGAGACATTAAAAGAATCAACTAAGGCTAAGACCAAAGAAAAACTTCAACCTTTAGCTACCAGTTCAGCGGAACCAAATAATTTTGAACACAAAAGATCAAAAGAAAATATTTCTAGGGAGCTTCAGAAAATTAAACTCCCAGAATTTTCAGGAGGTCGAGCAGGTGAACGCGTTGAGGCATGGTCAGAAGGAATGAACAGATGCTTTAGATTAAAAGAATATTCTTCTTCGGCAAAAACAAAAATTGTTGTATTTCAATTAAAGGAAAGTGCCTTGATTTGGTGGGGAAATCTGGAAAAGCAGCTGCACCTTACATCAGATAATGTCCCTTGGGAACTCTTTGAGGAAAGATTCCGCGCAAAGCATTTACCTCCATACTTTCAACAACAGCAAGCCAGAGCCTTCCATACCTTAGTACAAGGTAATAAAACAGTCGAAGAGTACGAGATAAGGTTTATGGAGCTTGTAAAATACATTCACTACTTGGATTCTGATGAACGTCAAGTTGAACGCTTCATATTTGGGTTAAATCCTCGCATCAAAGCCTTGGTAAGCATGTGGAAACCATCATCAGTAGCTAAGGCAGTTGAATGTGATTGTTATGCAGAAAAGCACCTTCGAATCAAAAAAGATATAGGGCCAGCAAAACCTTTACAATCAGGATTTCCAGGAAAGACTCCCCGAAATTTCTTCAGAGGAGGTAGCTCAAGGCCACCTTACGGTAACAGATTTACCCCAAGAAATTTAGGAACAAGAGCTCCCATGGCAATAAACACTATAGTCGCGGAATCATCAAACACCAGTCCATGGACATCTCGTGGAACTGCCGGTAGAGGAAGAAATTCGAGAGGAAGCAGCATGAGAGGACGAAGCTCTTTATCTAGAAATTCACGCCCTGATTCAAGAGGATCAGCGCAGCTTAATTGTTGGGGATGTGGAGGACCGAATTTTCAACGCAATTGCCCAGAAGCTTCATCAAATATATTGCATAGGACTAGAAAGGAACCAATATCAAACAATCAAGGTAATCATAGAATTCATGCAGTAGTCGGCAATGACCAAGCAGAGCATCAATCCACTGTAGTGGAATCTTCAGGTATTATCAATCGTATAAAACTCAAAATCTTATTTGATACTGGTGCCACAGATAGTTTCATTTCGTCATATGCATTAAACAAATGTGGGTTGGCAGCTCGCAGACAAAATGATTTCAAACAGGTGGAAATGGCTTCAGGAGAACTCCAATCCGTGGGCTTAAGTGTGGATCAATGCAAAATTGACTTAGGGGTCTGTACAACTAAACTGAAAGTTTATGTAACAGTCTTAGGAACTTATGATCTTATCATAGGTATGGATTGGCTAGCAGCTCATCAAACTTGGGTAGACTATTATGGGAAAAGAATTCTAGGTATAAATGATGAAGGAAAAGCAATCCAAATTCAAGGAATCAAGAGAAACATATCTTTACACTACATATCAGCAATGAAAATGAAGCGTTGTTTAAGGAAAGGTTGTCAGGCTTATGTAATTCAAGAAGTAAGCGAAGAAAAAGGACCATCCTTAGAACAATATCTAGTGTTAGCCGAATTTCCAGATGTATTTCCAAAAGAACTACTAGGATTACCTCCTGTAAGAGAGCTGGATCTCACTATTGAATTAAAACCAGGTACCCAACCGATCTCTAAAACGCCTTAAAGAATGACAGCGCCAGAACTTCAAGAATTGCAAATTCAATTGAAGGACCTACTGGATATAGGACATATTCGACCCAGTATATCACCTTGGGGCGCTCCTGTAATTTTTGTGAAGAAAAAAGATGGATCTTTAAGACTATGCACAGATTATCGAGACTTTAATCGAGCTACAGTAAAGAATCAATAACCTATGCCTCGAATCGATGATTTGTTCGATCAAATGAAGGGAGCTGCTGTCTTTTCAAAAATTGATCTTCGATCAGGCTATCATCAGCTAAGGATTTCTGAAAACGATATTTCTAAGACTGCATTCTGGACATGTTTTGGACATTATGAATTTACTGTGGTACCATTTGGATTAACAAATGCACCAGCGGTATTCATGAATCTTATGAACAGTGTTTTCCGCGAATATCTTGATCAATTTGTACAAGTCTTTTTAGATGATATTCTCATCTATTCCAAGAATAAGAAAGAGCACGAAGATCATTTACGGATAGTATTGTCCTGCCTTAGAAAACATCAGTTGTATGGAAAATTATCCAAGTGTTCATTCTTTCAAGAAAAGATTCATTACTTAGGCCATATCATATCAGGTGAAGGGATTTCAGTAGACCCTAAGAAGGTAAAAGCAATCATGGAATGGCCAATACCAAAAAACGCACATGAAATACGAAGCTTTATGGGTTTAGCCGATTATTACCGAAGAATTGTGGAGGGATTCTCCAAAATTGCAAAGCCAATTACAACCCTTCAGTGTAAATGTGTTAAGTATTAATGGACTGAGGAACGTGATAAAGCATTCTCTGAACGCAAAAGACTACTCACCAGTGCACCAATCCTAAGAGTCCCTGATATGGTCAAAGATTTTACGGTATGTACTGATGCATCCAAACAAGGGCTAGGTGCAGTATTGATGCAGGATAGAGGAGTGATAGCATATGCTTCCAGAAAGTTAAAACCTCATGAAGAACTCTATGCTACTCACGATTTAGAGTTAGCCGCTGTAGTACTAGCTTTAAAGATTTGAAGACATTATCTAGTGGGGCGAAGTTTTACACTTAAAAACGACCATCAAAGTCTTCAATATTTGTTCACCCAACGAGACTTAAATGCCAGACAAAGGCGATGGAGTGAATTCCTAAGTGAATATGACTTTCGAATATCATACATTAAGGGAAAAGAAAATGTAGTAGCAGATGCTTTAAGCAGAAGACCTCGGATATTTTCTCTCATACCTATTAAAGTAGACTTAAGACAGCAGGCACTGGAATATCTCATAAAAGATAGCTGGTATTTAAAAGTGATATCTAGTCTTGAGGGTAAAAAGCCAAAAGAATCTAAATTTGAAGGATATGAACTAGAAAATGATGGAATCTTACGATTCCATGGGAGGATGTATATTCCTGATAATAAGGATCTTCGAGACACTATCCTCAGAGAAGCTCACGGAGCAGTATATTGTGCACATCCTGGAGTAGGGAAGATGTATGCGGATACCAAGAAACTCTTTTTCTGGTCAGGCATGAAACGTGATATCGCTCAATTTGTTGCAAAATGTTTGGAATGTCAGCAAGTAAAAGCAGATCATTGTCACCCAGCAGGTCTCTTGCAACCTCACGACATTCCTATGTCTAAATGGGAGATCATTTCTATGGATTTTATCACTCGGCTACCTCTTACTTCTCAAAGAAACAATGCCATTTTGGTAGTAGTGGATAGATTAACAAAAAACACCCATTTCATCCTCGTAAGAGATACTTACGATGTTGCTGACGTAGCTTGAGTATTCATAAATGAAGTTATCAGATTTCATGGACTACCTAAGAAGATTATATCCGATAGAGATTCGCGATTCACTTCTAGATTCTAGACTTGCATGCAGTCAACCTTAGGAACTCAACTAAATTTAAGCACCGCTTACTATCCTGAGACTGATGGGCAAACAGAAAGGGTAAATCAAGTACTTGAAGATATGTTGAGAATGTATGTTATGGATCAGCAATCACACTGGGAAAAGTACTTACCCTTAGTCGAATTCGCATACAATAACAGTAACCACAATTCGATTGGAATGCCTCCATTCGAAGCATTATATGGCAGACCTTGCAGAAGACCGTTAATTTGGAACAGGTTAGAAGATCGAGAGGTGATAGGACCAGAATTAATCCAAGAAATGGAAGAGCAGGTAAGACAAATTAAACAACGATTAAAGGAAGCACAGGATAGACAAAAGAGTTATGCTGATACTCACCGAACTGATAGGAGGTATGAAGTAGGGGATCAGGTTTTCATCTGCATCAAACCAAATAAAAGTAGTATTCGATTCGGAAAAGGGACAAAGTTGTAACCCCGATTTATTGGACCATTTAAAGTCCTGGAAAGAGTTGGACCTGTTGCCTATCGTCTTGCCCTGCCACCTCACCTGCATAAAATTCATAATGTATTTCATGTATCTGTATTAAGACATTATATAGCTGATCAATCTCATAACTTTCAATGGAAGGAATTGCGGGTATCAGACAAGCAAGTCGTATCAGTCGAACAATTACGTATACTGGAACGTAGGGTTCGACAGCTCAAGAATCACCTGGTGGACCAAGTTAAGGTCCAATGGGACAAGTATAGTCCTAGATCAGCTACTTGGGAAGATACAAAGGACATATGTCAAAGATACCCTAATCTATGTCACTTTTGAAGAACTTTAAACTATGTTTAGTATATATTTACTTCACTGCAAATTAGAGACTCAGAACCATGTTGAATGATTATATATAAACGTGAAATTTTGTGACATAATATATGTTTAAATTCTGTTGGTACATGGAAACTAAAACGATATATGTTGTTGATCTTACTAAATTATAGTTGTCAAAGTAAAGTTTAAGACAGTTAAATGATTGTACTTCTAATAGGAATTAAGATATTATAAATCTATTTTATTTACACATGTCAATATGATTGATCGAATAGAAATCAAGGAGTAATTACATTTTAAATGAAAGTCAATGACATGAATAGAATATGGCAAAATATGTTATACTGTAGTTGACATATGTGAATTATACATAAGTTATTTTGAATATGCTAATGCACATTTTACAAATGCATGGATAAGTGTATGATTGCAGATAATAAACAGTTACCAGAATGACCATGTGATGACAGAACCTTAGAACAATTAAAGCTCAAAGAGATTCTATGATAGGGTATTAACCCTAATTCTACTAGGAGTGGAGGTGTTGCCCACCGTTTATCCTCCGAACCCTGGAGTCATAGGAGGACTGTGCGAATCACGTTCCCCTAGACGTTTGATGATAACTGTCAGATGCCTACTGGGAATCAGGTCGGTATAACCGACGCTGTCATCTTAGAGTTATGAATGGTTAGGTCAGTAAAACTGACGCCATGGCATACTCCAGTAGAGGACGGATAGGATGGGAGCGGAAGAGATTAGGAAGGATAGGATGATTTTAGAATAGCTTGGGAACTTGGATAAGGCAAGGCATGACCTTTAAAATCATAAACCTAAAACACTAATTTTATAGTCTCCTTATATTAAAATAAGGATTTTAAACCTTGGTTTACAAACCTAAAAAGGATCTACTAATTGCTATCATAAGTAATCAAATAAGATAAAAACTTTAACTTCGGGACGAAGTTTTCTAAAGGGGGAGTGTATGTAACGACTCATTAATAAATATAAAGAACGCAAGCATAATAGCAGGTATACGGTACATGCATATGATAGCTACATATGCATGTGTCGCATACACCGCATTAGTATTTTATACTAAATTGATTATAAGTGCTAAATACCATAACACTTCTTGGAATAGAGGTTCTATTCATTCATCAATATTGCTTAAGGTATGGGTAGATCTTAAAAGAGGACTATAT
>APFE030188714.1:140719-238303 GCA_000404065.3 Pinus taeda
AAATATATACTAAAACAAGGTGATATGTTAAAAATAATGTTTATAATGTTTTAATATATATTAAATCCTAATGTGGTACGTATGATATATAAGATATATTAAAAGAATATTTAATAAAATATCATAAGGTTTCAAAACATAAAATATATTCATTCACGACATGAAATGAGACAGGGGAGGGATACGTAAGACAGGGCGTGTCATCAACAGGTTGAGCGGTGGCTGCAGATAGAAGGGCGACCACCGCCAAACAAGAGAATAAAACCACGGGACATGGATTTGGGAAGGGGACACAAAAACGAGAGGGAAGAATTCTGAAGGAGAAGGGATTCAGCCACAGGAAGAGCTTGAGAGTTCTGAGGTTCTGGGCACGGGGGAACAGTTGGCTTCTGTAAGAAGCTCACTGGATTGAGCAGCCAGGTCCTGCTCAGTTTGGTTGGGTGGAAACAGTCTTCTGGAAACTGTAGCAGCACAGCCCGAGGCATCTTCAACCGCAGCGGCACAGGTAGGTACCTCAGTAGTGCTATTAATTTATTTTGTAAGATCTCAGGAAATCTGTTTACTGGTTCATGATATAAATCAGGAAATGTGTTTTCAATGTTTACACAATCTGCCTAGAGTCGAAAAGGTTATTGGGAAGTATGGAAGTCTCTGTTGGGATGATGTCATGGTTGGGTTGTAGGTCATAGTGTGATTGGGTGTTCGGTCAAAATCATTGTAAATCATATTGTATCGTGGATCGTTGTCCCTGGTATGGGAATCCACACTCTTGTCTCATTTCAGTCATTATAGGGTGGTAGCGAGGTGCTAGGTTGGTGTATGAAGTCGCCTACAGGTTGTAGCCTGTAAACACTTCAAGGTGGTAGGTTGGTCTAGGATGTTGGGGCATCCATTCAGTTGATTACTGAAGAAACCAGGGCGTTGGGGCGTCCTTCCAGTGGGAGCTGGAGAAGAATTTTTCTAGAATTCTAGGAAGTTGTTGCTTTCATCTCAGTTGGGGCTAAATATTAAAGAATTTATTAGAAAAGCGTTCCATGGTTTTTGACCCGGAGGGGGTTTTCCATCTAAAATTTTTGTGTCCACTGTGTTCTTTTATTTACTGTTATTACTGCGTAAACATTAATAATAATTGAAGATTAACTAATGCTCTGAAAAGATTTAAAAATGCTAATTGCTAAGAAATACTAATTCACCCCCCCTCTCAGTATTTCCAACAATTGGTATCGTAGCTTGGTTCCTTCAGTAACAGCTTAATAGCTGGAAGTCAGTTTTCAAAGCATTGAAATGGGAAATCAAATATGCAGGTTACAAGGATTTCAAAGGAAGGTACAGGTACAACAAAATCTGAAGAGAGTGAGTATTGTGTACCAACCCCTATTTTTGATGCAAATAATTACTGGATATGGGAGTCCAAGATGGAAGTACATTTGCAGGCACATGGAGTATGGGAATCAATTGTTTCTAGAGACACATCTACTGACGAAGCTAAAAGGTACAATTCAAAGGCCATGAATGTAATTTTGAATGTTTTGCCAAATTATGTGAAAACAAAAGATGGTCAATGTTCAACAGCTAAAGCTCTTTGGGAAAAGCTTCATAATCCCTATTCAACAAAGCGATCAAGTCAAGATGTTATTGAAAATTTGGATCCTTCTGATTATGATGAAGAAATGGGAGAAATGAGTAAAACAGAGTTTCAAAATCAAGTGATCAAGGTGATAAAGGAACTCAAAAGTCAAAAGGAAAAGACAAGACTTTTGGAAACAAAATTGAAGACAGCAAAAGAACTCATCAAAGAAAAATGAAGACTCTGAGAAGATGTTTAGTAGTCTTAGAACTCAATTGGAAGAAATCAAGAATATAGTGACACGAGACCTCAAGAGAGAAGTCCAACAGAAGTAACAAGAACTCGACACAATGTTTGCAGATATTAGCGGGATCACACAACAGATGTAGGAAGCAGAAATTGAAAGGAAGGAATCTAATCAAACATACATATCTGTTGTTGAGAAAAAGCAAAAGGAATTAGAAACATCTTCAGTAGAAATAAGCAGGCTCAGGATTGAAATGAGAAGCAGAAGGAACAAATACAGGTTCTCAACAGAGAAGTAGAGAAGACCACTCTTCTCAAGCTACAGGTTGAGGAGGCAGAAAAAAAGAGGAAGATCTTGAAAAGATGGTTTCAAGAAGATCTTGCTCAAAAGCAAGAAGAACTTGATGCAACCTGTGATGAGATCAACAAACTCAAGGGATCGCAAAAGGAACACTTACAAGATAAGACAGATGACGAAGCAAAAATGAAGCCAACTAAAGATTGTAAAGCTCCAGTTGATGAAGGTACAAGCTCCACATCTTCGCAAGATGATTCTAAGAAGGAAGTTGATCAAAGTGAAAAGCCAAAGAAGAATGTTGCAACTCCAAAGAACAAGACCAAATCAATCAAGAACAAAGGACCATAACAAACTACAACACCGCCTCCAAAGAAGAATGAAAAATCTTCCAGGTATGTTCGTTTATTTAATGGTTATTGTTTTTCATGTGCTAACTATGGACATATGGCCAAGGATTGTAAAGTTATTGACAGGTACAACTATCAAGGACCATCGCATCCAAATGAACCATTCAGGTACGCACATTTATTTAATGGTTATTGCTTTTTATGTGCTAACTATGGACATATCACTAGGGATTGTGAAGTTTTTTACAGGTACAATCATTATCTGCAAAACCCTTAAAGCAAGTTTGCAGGATCACGAGACAGGTTCCAAAATGATTTTGTCAAAAGAGAATACATTTTAGATGGGCCAAACATTGAATATTTCAAATGCCATAACTATGGCCATAGCACTCACGGTTGCAGATATCAGATGGAATCACCTATGGACAACATTGAATGCTTCAAGTGTCATAACTATGGGCACATGGCTCGAGATTGCAGGAATAAGAAGGTCTGGAAAAGGAAACAGGTACAGGAAGACAAAGAAAATAACAAGGCTTCAGCAGTTATGCTTTCAGGATTTGTAAAAGCAAAAGGTCATGAGGAATTAGCAGTTGCTTCAGATAATGACTCAAGTCAAGATGGCCCGTTAGGTGACTCACTATTTTGAACAATTTGGCTTGTTGACTCCCTAATGTTTGTAGAGGAGGATTCTATGTAGTAGTATATGGCACAAGTCTACGATTGACAGGAAGGTAGTTTGAACAAGATGGCAATTTCATTACAGGTTTAGGGGGAGCAACATAGTTGAAGGATTACAGATTACCAAAAATGAGGCAAGATTAGTCTACAAACGATATGCACAAGTTGAAGGAATCGATTTTGAAGAAACATTTGCTCCCGTTGCCAGAATGGAAGCTATCACGATGTTTCTCGCTTATGCTTGCTCGAGAAAATATCAAGGTCTAGCAGATGGATGTTAAGTTAGCTTTTCTAAATGGTGAATTCGAGGAAGAAGTTTACATTGAACAACCTAAAGGTTTTTTGATCTCTCACAAAGAAGACTACATCTGCAGATTAAAAAAGGCTCTATATGGTCTCAAGCAAGCTCCTAGCGCTTGGTATGCTCTTCTTAACCGATATCTACATCAATAGGGATTCAAAAAAGGAAGCACTGACAACAACCTTTATGTGAAAATGGATCGAGATAACCTAACCACTATCGAAATATATGTGGATGATATAATCTTTGGAAGCAGTGATGACAGATTAAGTAAAGACTTTGCCACAAAAATGCAAAGTGAGTTTGAAATGTCTATGATTGGCGAACTGAAATACTTTTTAGGGCTTTAGATTTCTCAGCAGGATAAAGGAATATTCATATATCAAACCAAGTGCATGAAAGAAATTCTCAAGAAATTCCAGATGGAAGATTGCAAGCCAGTCCTTACCCCCATGGTAACATGTTGCAAGTTAAGCTTAGAAAATTCATCAAAGGATGTGGACCAAAGGTTGTATAGATCCATGATTGGTAGTCTCTTATATGTGACAGGCTCCTGGCTTGATGTGATGTAAGCAGTTGGACAAGTAGCAAGATTCCAAGCAGCACCAAAAGAATCTCATATTATTGTTGTCAAAAGAATTATTCAGTAACTTAAGGGCACAACAAAATATGGTCTATGGTATCCCAAAGTAAATGATCTGGTCATCCAAGCTTATACAGATACAACTAGGGCAGGAAGTGTTGATGATCGTAAAAGTACCAGTGGAGCAACATTCTATCTAGGTGATTGTCTTGTTTAATGGTTAGGTAAAAAGCAATCTTGAATCTCGTTATCCACAGCAGAAGCAGAATATGTCGCTGCAGCAGCATGTTGTACTCAAGTTCTTTGGATGAAGAAAACTTTGCAAGATCTTCAAGTCAAGTTCGATGAGCCTATTCCCATCTTTTTGCGATAACACCAATGCCATCAGTATCTCCAAGAATCCTGTGATGCATTCCAAAATGAAGCACATTCCAATTAAATATCATTTCGTTAGAGAGCAAGTCGCTGAAAAGAATATCAAGCTTGAATATTTCCCTTTGGCCCAACCATTGATGAGGAGTAGACAGATGTACAGATACCTAGCAGGGTGGCAGTATTTGCAAACACTTGTTCTCAGGAGGTGTTGGAGGCTGACAGGGTAGTTTTATCGGAGGCTAGTAGACGGCAGGAGAGCGGAGTTTATGACCAGAAGGAGTTGTTGGAGATGGTGGTGCATCCATCTTTGGGCCTACCCATTGATGCGGTACAAATAGGTGTAGCGGCAGTTGGTAGAGCTGAAGTATTTCCAGGTCGCAAGCCTCTCCAGGAGTACGTAGACAGGGCTTGTAGCACATCTTGCCCACTTTTGCCTATTATAGAGAGTGGGGCAGGTTTCCTTAGACAAATCCTGTTGATGGACTAGATAGAGCAGCATGGGTTGAGCATGGACCGACGGCAGCATAGTAGACTTGTTCCATACATAGGTGTCCTTGCATTCGATTCTCTTCATGAGATAGATTGGCGGGAGATCATGAGTGGATATCCTATTGATGGAGTATCATTCTTAGTTCAGGGCATAGTACAACAAGAGCCCTTAGATGAGAGGGTTACTACATGTTTCAGTGGGCAGTGGGATGTGGACCGACAGTTCATCAATATTTCAGTAGCACTAGCCCAGCATCAGCAGAGTGGGGTTGACCTCAACCTATGCCAAAGGTGGGATTGGAGAGAGTTGATGAGTTGGTATTCGCTTTATGGAGCAACAACTATAGTTGGAGACAGAGCACAGTCTGAGCCAAAGGACTTGGGCGATGATTGGCCATGGTGGCATTGGAATCCAGGAGGATTGGTTGATGACAGGTACATTCAAAGATCAGTTTAGGATCCGGGTATTGGGTCTCAGTTGCGTTGGGCCACCAGCATGGTCCATAGGTTTCGATTACTTGAGCGCAAGCAATCTTTGCGCAGGAGGATTTGTAATGTTCCTTTTTTGGTGTTCCTTATGACATGTTTAAGATGGACTTTCAGAGTTGGGGGCAGAAAAGTCACAGGTGCAGTTTGGTGTCACCAGCGAGCCCAAGGGCTTTTGGAGGGGTTTTGAGGAGTTTCTATGAGGTCTGATGGCATTCGCTTGGTATATTCCATCATCTGCACAATTTGTCTTTCGTTTTGGCGCATTCCGACAACTTTCATAAAACAAAGTTATTATTGGGCCTAACAAAATTAATTACGCCTAAGGTGGCATTCTAGGAAGAATACTTGATAGAACACCTTAGTGTAATAGCTCATTGGAACCAGAACGAGAAGATCTACATGATGGGATGGATAGATGTGAGTTTCAGTGACTTGAGGAGACATGGTGGCCAATTTACCATTTTCCCGCATTAAAAATAATATTTTAATTAAAATAAAAGAGAGAAATATGCTCCATGACTAAAATAATAATAAAATAGGAGGCTCTAGAGGGGTCCATCATATATATAAAAGAGGAGGAGGAGGCCATTGGAGGACATCTTGGATTTATTATTACTTCTTGTATGGAATTGCATGCATTTTGTCTGTTATTGCAATCTTTTATTAATTGAATGGTTAATATATGAGGAATTTTTGGTTAAGCTAAATTTCTGCAAAATTAGGAAAAAATCTTGTTTGGGACATTACAGGCAAGACTAGCAACTTGAACCTACAAAGGGAAAAATCTACCACATGGAAGGATTTTTGTACATGTGGTAACACCTCTTCTTTCCTTTGTTATCTTAATATTTGATGTGTAATAGTTTGTTTTATATATCCTCTACAAATTCTAGCAAGCTCATTAACTTCAATTTCTTGGGGAAAGTTGAGTTTCCTAGGTGAAGGTGGATCCTTTGGATCTCTTGTAGAATTCCTACATTAAATTCCAATGAGCCTAGAACGGAGCTTATTAAGTCTTTTATAGGAAAATGAGCCCAATTAGATACGCACTTGACTTCATTGCACTTGTTGGATTTGGCATTAATCTCAACTTCCTTCCATCGCTCCTTAAACCTTTTGGAAAACCCAAAAATATCTCATATCAATTTGTGCCTCATTTCTTAGCTTTAGTAATCCTACAAGGGGTAACCCCCTTGAGTAGGAGGAAACCTGACCTAATGTGTAGATGATATGTTACTTAGGCGACAATGGTGACCACCCTATCAGTGCCCTCCCATGTTGTATATAGTGGATTATGGCCTTTATTGTCAAGTACAAATTGCAAAATAACATACCTTAGAGGATACACTAAACAACAATGCTTATTGTAGAAAGTTGTAATACATGCAACATAATAATCCAAGTCATACACTAGTCAATTTCATTATAAGTATTGTACCAATAGAAAGCTTGAGTAGTAAATAAGTTCAAAAATACATCATGGATGATAAACCTAATTTCAAACTTTATAGCTATCACATTATCATCCGTTATGAATTTATCTTTAATATTCACAATTCTTTTATCTTACTTCATTTATATCCTTCAAGTCTCTTCCTTCAAATGCTCCCAAACCACGTGCATCCAGGAAGCTATACTCTGGTACAATACGACTGCCAAGGAAAGTTGATACAATGAGACAGTGAATCCAAGCAATAAAAGCCATTTAGTAGTCAATGTGCTCCATAGGAAACATATATATGCCTCTAAACAAAAAGCAATGGAAAAAAAAAAAAAAAAATTAGAGGGAAAAATTCTTTTATTATATGAAACAACAACATCCTCAAAATGTATTACTTTATTTCACCTTTCATTCAAGAGAAAATGCCTTTAAAAGAAGTGAAAGTTACAAGGAATTCACAATTTTAGCTTTGCATAAAAGTGGCCAATTTATGTTCTAGTTATTTGAAGAAGTGGAAATATTAGAAGGATATCAAAGTTCCCTTCTAAGGATTAATATTTAAGGTGTTTCCTCTTCATTACCATTTATTTTAGGCTTCATTCCAACGATAGCTCCACAATTATGGTTTATAAATGTTAGCATAACACTACCTAAATAGAAATTATGTTTTCATAACATAATAAATAGATACCCTATTGGGTCTAGCCTAGGTGGTTGAGTGGAGGTGTTATCTTCCCCACCCAAGTTCAATTCCCACAAGTGACATGTATAACTTTTAACAATTATATTGTTATAATAGCTTTGAGCTATGTCGTTGACCTGGACTTGTGCCCTAGAGAATCTAGGGTTTACCCTAGCTATTATCCTCAAAATGAGGGAAAATGCCTAAGGGTTCTCCCTTAATAGATAGAAAAATTCAAAAAAAATAATAATAGGCTTTATATAAAACAACCTAAAAATCTAAACAATCGCATCATGACATAGTTAAGTTATCATAGTAAAAATTATTGCATCAAAGGTTACTCAAGCCAATCCCAAAAACCTATAAAGGAATTCCATTGTTGGTTGGTAGTGTCACTGATTGATTCAATGGTCTTGTCAAGGTCCTCACAAGGCACTAGGTAGTAGCACACAAGACAAGAGCCCATTGTCACCTCGGCACATGTCACCACTCTTTAGGCCAACTCATACAAAGTCAAGGGAGACTCCCCTATTCTAAGTACCCTCTAACACAAGTTAGTAGGCCAATGGCATATAATAGCTATTGGGTGATGGAGTCTAGGAGTTAGTTTAATGTCTTGCTAAATATGAAATGAAATATGAGTGCAAAAAAAAGGCATACCATCAACAAAAAAGACACTCAAACTACAGGAAATAGCTCTTAAACTGTCACAAAGTTGAGTCTTATAAGCCCTTACCAATTGGGAGATGAATATATTGCTTTAGACCTTGGTAAATAGCTGTAAATGATTAAGTAGCTTGGTGTTATGTACCTTCAAATCTGAAAAAATGCAGAAAATAGCAAGATAAATCCCGCTTGGGGGGCATCTACAAGTGTGGTAACACTCTAGCTTGAAGGTCTAGTAGGGGTAAGGGAAGCTAGGATAGCAAGAGTACAACGATATTCAATACCCAAAGCATCAGATATGCAACTATTTTGGAACTTCCAGCAAGCTGGAAACTACTTGCAAAGATTCGGGGTCAAATCCCCTTAACCTAGAAAATTATTCCAGCAAGTATTTGAGACTTGTGGTGGATGGAATATGTCTATATTAACCCTAGAATACTAATGATATGCTATAAACACAATTATGGGGTAAAAGTAAGGGTGTATGTGAATAATACTTACTTGTGAGTGCTCCTTGTATGTAGTATTTTGTTGAATCTTATATATAATCTACTATACAACAATAGATCTACAAAATGATTGAAATACCTTCATGAAGTATACGTGTTAGGAGCAAAAAACTAGAAGGAGAACACAATTTGGATAAGATATAAACTTTAAACTACAAAATTCTTTGGACAAGATAAAAACTTTAAACTCCAAAATTCAAGGATCCACTAGCTAACTTAAGATAAAAATCTGAAGAACAAGAGTACTTTTATTTTTATAAAAATAGAAAAATAAAAGACTTTTGTATTTTAAATGTATTGTTTGTTGCAATAAGGTTTATCTTGGCCTAGCAATCTAGCTTTTCCAAGTGTCAAATTGTGATCACAACCCCTTCTATATCAGCCTTGTGATTTGGACTAGGAACTGAAAGGGTGGAGTGGGATATCCCCTATTTTATGAAATCATTAAGTGTAGCTCAATTTTGCAATTTTGGCATTAGAGGTGGATTTTGGCAATTTTGGTGACATAGGAAAAGTGGGTGGAGTAGGGCCCATGAAATTTTTGGAGGCAAAAGGAGGCAATGTTCACTAGGAGAGAGAAAAATCACGTTCATAGTGGAAGGTGGGGGCCACCAACGGGTACACATGGGCCAAAGTACTTATGGAAAGAAGGAAGGCATTTTGGGGATCTTTGACTATCTCACTTAAACAATTCGACCTCTCTATTGGAGTTGTTCAACGCAAGGGACTTAAGTGTTGTTGAGCACAGGAATTTCAAATGGAATTCTGCCCCCATCTTCAAAGAACTTCAAGTGTCTCCCTAGTGGGAAATTTGGAAGTCCATTTTCGGGTTTCTACAAGGCCACAATTGTAGGCTATAGCATAGTTCTAGTTTTGTACTTCCTGGGCGCAAGGCAGTTCGAGTGGCAAGAATTGAACCAACTTTAGTGACTTGGGTGAGCCAAGAATTTACAGAAGAATTTCCTACCTTATGAACAGAGATTTAGCACTATTTCACAGGGCTGGAGTTAAGGCATCTCAGTGGGCGGAATATATTCTTTCTAGCAGTGTGCAGAGGTCCCTGGATAGTGCTTGTGCAGGCATAGGAGGCAAGCAGATTTGGAGGGCCAAGGGATGACAAAATTTGGGGTCTCTGGAGCCAATTTCTTAGTATGGTGTGGAGGCTTCTGTAGTGGTGGATTTGCGGTATTTTTGGAGCAGTATTTTCCAGCAGTGCATGTAGCCAGCTAGAGAGCCACTCACACCACTTAGAGGGATTTCTCTGTTGAAATATGTAACTAGGTTCGATCTTCATAATGACATACATAAATCATGATTTTATGTATTTGATGTAATGAGAAAAATAAATTTAGTATTGTCGATCTTGAGGAATGGGTTTCATGCTCAAGAGAATTTATTTTTAAGTTAATCTCCCATTGAGAGCTTCTAGCGCTTGTCATTGAGTCTACAAGTCTAGGGAGTCATTGTCATGTATAAAGGACCTGTTGCACTCATTTTTCAAAGTTCCAAGGAAGCAAATATACCAATTTTTTCAAAGGATCGAGATCATCAGGACATCAGTTTATTGAGTTTGTAATGTAAATGATGCTAGTAAGACCATGTATGTATGTAACAACCTAGGTAAACATATTATTTTGACTAAAATTTCATCATAGTAGGTTTTTCGTCTCACTGATTCATTTGTGTTTCTAAACACAGATGGTCGGCAGAGTTTTTCCCTCCAAACTCACCCCAACACTAGGGTGGAATTTGTCATCAAAGTCTTAGGTCAGTCCTAGTGTTTTAGTTGAGTCTTATGTAAAAGTGATTTGGGAATAATTTATGCTAATTCGCTAAATTATTTTATTACAAATCACTTGGTCTACTAGATCACGTTGTGTGTTCCCCCTTTGAGGGTTGAGAATGTAATTATCTTATGTAAAAAAATATTTTAGTGCATGATCCCTCATACTTAGACACCATGGCTAAAATATTAGAGGGTGGAAAAAAAAATTAATCCCCTCATGTGTCAATTAATTAATTTTTTTGGCAAAAATTAAATTAATCTTAAGCCAAAAAATTAATTAATTAGAGTCAAAATTAAATTCTTAGAGAAATTAAATTCTCCAAGTGGAAAAATTCATGGGTATCAAATAAATTAATTTTTAGAGATCCCCCATAAAGGGAATATTGGAAACTTCAAGAAAAATTGGACCTTTGGGCATTGATGGTTAAGTCAAAGTCATTTTTTTGAGGAAATTAGCTCAAAATAATTAATTTTGAGATAATAAAAAATGAGTTAAATGAGAAATTCGAAAATTCCTCAAAATAAATATTTTCAATGGTAGAGATTAAAAGACGATCAAATATTTTTCGACAGTGAAGATTATTTTAACGGGGATCAAGCCAACTAGCCGTTATTTTTCCACTTCAAGGATTTAGCTATAAATTGAGTCATTTGTGTCTCAAGCCATCTAGTTTTGGCTTATGTAACTTTGAAAAGATAATGTAAATTACTGTCCGGTTGGGAACAATGGAATAATCATAATAAAGACTTTGGAGTGTAATTCATGGTGTCTTTGATCTGATGATTTGTGGTACGTGTTGGGTATGAGCATTCCTAAATTGTGTTTTATAAATATTTTGATCGTTATTTCATTGTAGGTGATAGTAACATTCTATTGGTAAGTTGTGGGCTTATCTTAGGTGATCTAATTCACTGGGTGTTCTAACGATTTGTTCTTCAGAAATATATAGTGTTTATAAGTTCCATAGCCCTTGGACTCCAAGTTCACGAACTTTGGATAGAGGTTGACTATTTTTGGACTCTAATTATTTTAATGGTGTTCTAACTTCGCTAAGGTTGTAGTTTATTATCTTTCGAAATACATTTGGCCACTGCTAAAGATTTATAAAATTTCAAAAAATTTCCAAGCATTTTACATGTATATTTTGTATATATAATTTGTATAATACACTTGTAAATTATTTTATTTTTCCAATCTAGGTTTTGCAGCTGGGGTTTTGGGGGTTTGAATTAATTTAGAATGTTTTGTATATATTGGGGTTTTGTGTGTTTTTATTTTCATTTGTGCAGGTGATATCAAGTGACAAGAGTTGGATTAGAGTTAGATCTAGGACCTTGAGGGTAAGATCTAGCCTCTAAAATTTTTTGCAAGGCCAGCCATAGAAGATTTTGAAGCAAATAAATTTTTCAGAGCAAGGGTTTCAACTTTTAGGGCTCTCAAGCCTGAATTTGCGCTCTCCAAGCCCAGCGTCTTCCTCCTAGGGCCCTGCGTCAGCCCTTTAGGGCCCTATTACCGCTCAAACTAGCAGGGGACCTAAGGGGAATCCCTAAAGGGCGAATGTTAGGCCAAGGGCAACAAATGGAGTCTTAGCCCACTGTCACCTCAACTAAGGCTCCCTTCTATTTACGAACTTACACCGATGGGAGGAGACCCGATATGTATGGAGTCACCAATGAGTAACAAGTCAATGGATATGAGTGACCCAGACCCTTTTTGAGAAGGTTTTGCAGAATGGGCCTTACTTGCTTTCTAAGCAAGGAACTATGTGCTTCTAAGGAAAGGAGGAGGATTTTGGGGGTTAGGTGTGTTGGAAAAATCAATGATATTATATTAGGGTTTGATTCTCCTTTCTTAATAATTACTTGTGAGTGTGTTGCCTTCTTTTACTACTTTATTATCTTATCTTTCATCAAGCAAATATACATACATGAAGATCACAAAACAAGAGACACAAGATATAGGCACATGCCAGGGCAAAACCCCCTTCGAAGGGAAAACCCAGTGAAGACAATTCTTCGTTTCAATAGTATTATTTGAGACATTTTACCCTAGACCAATACCAGACTTTCCCTCCACACCATGTCAGCCTCCAAGATCTTAGACCCTTCTAGCATCTTCGACTAGGCGCAACATCCAGCAACATGCAGCTTACGGCAACAGCGAAATCTTAGGAGACTTAGATCTCCCAACCTAGACCACGAAACAGAGAGAGAGAGGCACCAAACGTTCGATTTTCCTCTTCTCTAGAGACTCCCCCAAACTCATACTTTTTTCGTCCTCCCGACAACAGAGTTCGCACTTCTCCAGCACTTCTTGAGATATCGAACTTGCTTGAGAGTGAGTGCTCCAAGTGATTTCGACCTTGTGAAAATTCCTATGCTCAAGGAACCCCTACTACAGCAAATCTGAATATACTTCACCTACTCGATTTTTTTTCTAACATACATTAGCAAGTTATTATCTGAATACTGAAGCAAATTACTTATGCAGCCTACACTAATTAGATGTTTAATCTCATGAAACAAAAAACAAAGCAAAGAACAAGCTACATAGGACACACTTATTTTTGGACACAATAGTCCCAGGAAAAACCCAATGCAAGAAAACGATGCAACATTTCTAAGGGTTTATTATTATTCAGGAGAAATATATGAATACGAATCTAGGATGCTCATCTAACAATCCTTTATAGAGAAAATATTGGCAGAAAATCTGAGTGAGTTTTACCTCACTTCACCCGGAAGAATTACGATTGATCTTGCAACAAGACTGGCTAACCCTAGCTACTTCTGCGTTGGCCCTGCGTCAGCTCTTTTGCCCTCTGCGTCAGCTATCCCGGTTGTTCTGGCTTCTGCGTGACAAGTAGCTTTCTCCTCTACATTGAGCCTTCTAGCTCTGCGTCAAGGCTGTGTGGGCCTAGACTAGCCCAGTGTCAGCTCTCTCGGCTACTGCGCTGCCTTTACAAGCTCTATCCACCTCTCTGTCAGTATTCTCTGAAATGTCCTCCCGGATTCTCTCTGCCCCTCTGCTGCTGAATGATCACCTAGTTCTAATTTCTCAGCTTCCTAGCCCCAAAAATCGAACTCCAAACCAATTCGTTCTCTCCATGTGTGTTTCAAAATGAACCCCAAGCCTCCATTTTATATTTTTCCTATTGAGTCTTCAACGACCGAGATTAAGTCTCTAATCAACGACTAAGATTAAAACATGACTTGATTTGCCTTCTAAATCATTCTCACCCATATTTTGATTAATACCGATTAATTTTTTAATTTCCCTAAGTTTAGACTTCAGAACTCCATTAAAAATATTAATTATTTTAATAAAGTACAATCCGGGTGGAATTTCACCAAACAGTTTCTGGGTTCTTTAGAACTCATGTGCCTTAGCCTCTCCACCAATTTTCAAGGCTAGAGCACTTCCGATGCTACCAAAAACTAACAGACCTTCAATATATAGGCTTCTTATGGGTCAAATGGGGGTCCTTAGGCCAACTTGATCTTCCTTAGGCCGACATGATGTGGAGAACACATAATTCATATTTGACTTGATACAAAATATCTTTACATGATCCAAAAACCCAAGAAGGGTCTCTTCAAATGTACAATGAATCTATAAACTCAATATTAATCATAGGAGTCCACAATGGGGACTTTGACTAATATAATGATCACTGAAGCATGAAACCCATGCTTTAATAAGTCATTGTTACAATAATAAAATATTTTCTTTATTCTTTTCACAAGTACATTACATAATGACTCAAGTACATTATTGAAGACCAAACATAGTTACTTTTGCCAACACTCCCTCTTAACTAGGGAGGTATTCAAAATGTACAAATACAATGAAAGATCTCAAAACATATGAAAACATGAAGAACCTTTAGTGTTAAAATTGGCAACTAGGGCCAAACTTTATATGGGTCACCTTATTTATGAAAGTTGATATTTTTCTTGGATTCCTCTCTCCGAGAGGTGTAGGATTGATCTAAAGATCATCCGATTCCGACATGTAAAAATGAAGATATGAATTTATTTGTATTATTTACAAATTGTTAAGGTCGACGAACACATGCATTTTTACCCCCAATTCATCCTCAACATTGCATATAAAAGGAGACCTCAACTCATTATTCCATCATCTCATCTTCACTCATCTCTCTCTCCTCACTTGATTGGGTACACAAATCTGGCAGCTTTCTCTCACATGTGCGAAGGAAGGAGGACTTTTCTGTTTGACTGCGTTGACTAGGTTTGACCGAGCTGCAGGGAGACTATTTTTGGCTGCGTTGACCAACATTGACCTCCCTTTGACTGCACTTTGGGTGTGGAAACTTCTCCTTGGCAGGCCACAGATTTGGGCACGAAAACCGAGGTGATATGACCTCTAGTTTGACCAACGTTGGCTACCCTAGTTGTTGGTTGCAGTTTGACTTTTGTTGACCAGCATTTTACTAGACTTTTTGGAGTTGTTTTGGATTGTTTTGGTTTGTTGTTGAAGGCTGAAGTTGACTGGGTTTGAACAAGCTGCTTAAAAGAAGAATTCTGCCCTATTTGACCAGCGTTGACTTTTCTAGTTAGGGCTTTACTATTGATGTCATAAATTATCAGATTTGTAAATTTGTACTATCTCTCTCTGCTGAACTATTGAAGAATATAAGAAGAATTGATCAAGGGTTTCCCTGCATTGGGGTTTGTCCCTGGTTGGTGCCACATCTTGTGTCCTCTTATCTTGGCTTGTCTTCTATTGTTTATGTTTATGTTCTATCTGCATATTACCATCATTTTGATGTTATTGCTAAACTGGATATTGATATTGGGTAATTAAGAAATTGAAGTAAATTGCTCGTAAGCATAGAACATATCAAAAATTAACATGGTTTCAGCGCTGAGGTGAAGACAAAGCCCAAGCAAGAGTGAAAGAGCAATCACCAAAGACAGTTGGACAAGGACAAAAGGCTCAATGGTTCCTCATCCCACTTCCTGGTTGAAGACAAGCTCTGTGAAAAGTCTGACTATCATGGATGGAAGATCTCTCTTGATCTGACATTGGAAGAACAAGAAGTGTTGGATTATGTGAGGGGTAAAATCCCTGAACCTCCTTCAAATGCACCGATTCCTACAAAGAACAAGTACAAGGCTGAAGTCAAAGCGAAGAAGATTATCAAAGATTCCGTTGACAAGCGTTTGGTGGCCTACATCTCCGATCTAAATACCTCCCAGGAAATCTACAACAAGTTGGTCAGCGTGTTCAAGGTTAGCGATGCAAATCAAGATCACTGAGATCAAGACTGATCTTCTGTCGATTGGAGAGGTCATTCGTGGCGAATCAAGATCACTAAGATCAAGAATGATCTTTTGTCGATTGGAGAGGTCATTCCTGACAGGGAACTTACTATCACTACCCTTGGAGGACTCCCACCCGAGTGGTATATATTTAGAACCATTTTTCTCAATAATGATTGAATTCCAAGGTTTGAAGAATTAATGTCGAGATGCATTCAAGAAGAAACAAGAATGGTGAAGCAAGAAATGCCTTCTAATAGAGGCAACCCCACTGCTTTCTTCGCTCATTCTAAAAGGAGAAATAATGCAGGGTCTAAAGGTCATTTCACTGGAAAGCCTGGATCAAAAGGTGGAAAGAAGGGAAGGTGCTTTGTTTGCAACAAGTTTGGCCACTATGCAAGGGAGTGTCCAAATAGAAGGGACACATCACATGATGATGATCACAATCATTCTAGGCGCAACTTCAACAACAATCAAAGGAATGGCAGGTTCAATGGCAAAGGAAAAAGGAATGTGGGACATCAAGGAAATGGTCAACCCTCCAAGAAAGCAAGGAACTCCAGGTATGAAGAATCAAATGTTGTTAACAAAAAGCAAAGGGAATACTATCTTATATCGGCCCTCTCCACTACCTCTCCTTCGGACACTTTGGGGAATTGGCTAATTGATAGTGGTGCCTCAAGGCACTTCACCGGGTACAAGGAAGCTCTCTCTAACTTGATAGAGAAGGAGACAAACTTGGAGATTATTCTTGGAGACGATGCCACCTATCCCGTGAAGGGAGTAGGGAATGTTACCCTTCAATTGAATCAGGGTAACACGATTCATTTACAAGAAGTACCATATGTACCTGATCTCAAGAAGAACCTGGTGTCCATTTCGGCGAAGGAGGACAAAGGATACAAGGTGGCATTCATAAATGAAAAGGTATGTGTTTGGAAAAGGAATTTTAAAGATGCTTTTACTCTTGGGTTCCGGGTTGACACTTTGAATCAAGTTGGAGGAAGTCCATTGGGAGCCATGTCTTGCGAAACATCTCTACAATCTGAACTATGGCACCGAAGGTTTACCCATATTCATTATAAGGCTCTACCCGATGTGAGATAGATGATGACAGGTATGCCCAAGTTCAAAGTAGAGCATGAAGGTGTATGTCCGGGATGTGTCGAAGGAAAACTTATAAGGGGACCATTCCCCTCAAGTAATAGCAATACCACAGATATATTGCATTTGACCCACTCTGACATATCTGGTATGATGCCCGTAAACTCTTTGGGAGGATACTTATATTATCTCACATTTAGAGATGACTATTCTCGCAAGACTTGGATCTACTTCTTGAAAAAGAAGGATGAAGTGTTCACCTGGTTCTATCACTTCAAATCCATGATCGAAAACCAATCCGAGAAGAGAATCAAGATATTGAGGACTAATAATGAGACTGAGTACGAATCAAATGAATTCCATAACTATTGCAGAAGGATGGAAGCCACGAAAGATTCTTCGATGTCATATAAAAGAAGGATGGAAGCCACGAAAGATTCTTCAATGTCATAGAAAAAAAGTTGATCTCCCTAAGTTAAGAAGGAGCTTGGGCATATTCCTTGTATAGGAATGATTAGATCCTCCCTGGTTAAGAGGGAGTGATGGATATGTTGTTGAAATTTCTAAGTCTGACACATCAGAAATCCCTATTGCATTATCTGGTTTATTATCTCCTACTTGTTCTTTCCATTAACAAGTTATTTATAAATATAAATACTGAAATAAACACAAATGCGGCCTTAACACATATACAAATCAGCAACTGAAATAACTGAGACAATTACACGAGGACACCGTTATTTTTGGACAATCGTCCCCAAAAAACCCAATGCGGGAAAACCGGTGCAGCAGATATGAGGGTTTTATTATTATGCAGTTTTCTTAATAACTAGGGTGCCAGAAATGGCTCACCCTTCAAAGATTTTCCTTGGCATAAGTACCTCTCCTCGGAGACAGATATTCCGGCTAATCAGCAACAGGATGATTGATCCAACAGCAACTTCGACAGTTCCTTAGCTGGACAATGAAAGCTGCTCCAAGCTTCTCTCTGGAACTGCGTCACCCTCCACGGATTGCGCCACCCTCTACGGCTCTGCGTCTGTCTCTTAGCTCCCAGTCTGCCCCACGAAAAATTCCTCAGCGCTGCCTCTTCAACCTAGCGTCAACTCTGCTAGCCTCTGCGCAGCGTCTGTTGCCTCTGCGTCAACCTCCTGGCCTTTTGTGTCAGCCTCTTGACCCTTTGCGTCTTCTACACTGGCCTCCTCAGCCTCTGCATCAATCCTGGCTGCCTCTACGTCAGCCTTCCTATGTTCTGCGTTGTCTCTCCCGCACTTTCTCTGCCTCTCTGATATGTATTCTCGACCTTCTGCCGAACTGCCCCTCACTGCAACAGATCACTAACTCGATTTCTCAACAAACCCTGCCTCAGAAAATCGAATTCCTAATCAACTTGGTGTATCCCCAACTGACCCTCAAGCCTCCTCTTATACTTTTCCTGTTGACAAATCAACAGTCGAGATTAAGTCCCTAATCAGTAGCTAAGATTAGATCTGGCTTGATCCTTGTTATTTAGAACTTTCTTACCCATGTTATATTAATACACATTAATATTTTAAATTTCCTAACTTTATAAGTTTATACTTAAGAACTCCATTAAAAATATTAATTATTTTAATATCTCTCCATACAGGTGGAATTTCCCCAAATGATTTTTGGGTCTTTGAGATCTCATGTGCCTTAGCCTCTCCACCAATTATCACGGCTAGAGTGCATCTGATGCTACAAAAAATCACACTGATCTTCCGCATTGGTACCTGTGTCGATGCTTGGCCTGCTGCCTCACATCCCCTGCACTGTTGCTTCATGTACTGCTGCCCAAGACACTGCCACTGCCACTACTACATCTGTACTGCAACTTCCTCTCAACATGCTGCACATAGCACTGCCACTGCTAACCGCTGCACTGCAACTCAGTTACCGAGAAGTAACTGACTTCACCCAAATACTAACATCCTGGTCAGTATGGAAGCCTCGTGACGTTGAAGCTACCTCTGCTGCTATTATGTGCTCCCTCTACTACCACTGCGCTGCTGCAACCTCTTCTGTGCCTCTTGCACTGCTGCAACCTCCACTGCGCTGCTACAGACTTCTGCACTCAAGCACTGCGTTGTCGCTCCATCACACCTTGCTCCACCCGACACCTGTCATCATGCTACTGTCCTTAAGGAATCCCGTAGCCGAATGTGATCCAAGATTTTGGGCACCTCAAGGATCCTACACCTAACATGTAGTCCTCCTGACTACAACTCGATGTCTCCCCACCTCTTCTCTAGAGGTGCATGAGCACTCATGGCATAGTCGCCATCAGTCTCGACCTCTTTCTCCACCTTAGCTGGAGGTGCCTTTGAATCGAAAGCCTCTCCCTTGTTTTTCTTTTTGGGACACTGGGATGCATAATGTCCCAACTCCACACAATGAAAGCACTTAACCTTGGAGATGTCCTTCTTCTTCATCTTTCCTTGTTGTCCCACAAATGCTAGAGCCGCATCCTCCTCCTCTTTCTTTACTCGAGCTCCCTTACCACTACTCCCGCCTTAGTCAACCTCCTGATCTCTTCCTGTCGAAGAGCTACCCACATCTCCTCCCAACTGGGAAGAGTAGCCCTGCCCAAAATACTTTGGACAAATGTCTCCCACTCCTCGGAGACTGCATTCAGGGCAATCCTGACCATAAACTCTGGATCCAGTGTAGACCCCACGGAGGTAAGGTGGTCGTAAATCTCCTGCAACCTGAGAAGGAATGGATCTTTCTGCTCTCCCTTCTGCATCTATATGACCGCAGTTGATTCTCCAATAGCATCTTCTGTTGCACGGAAGTGCCCTGATATAAGGTTGTCAAAGTGTCCCACATCTCCTTTGTTGTGTTCTTCTTGGCAATATGTGGTATGACATGATCTTTGACCTCGTCAAGGATCATGCACTTCACCCTTGCCTGGGCATCCTCATACTTCTTGTTCTCAGTTGGGTCAACTGGGATAGCCACGGTTTTCAAGGCATAGTCCTTGATAAGATGCCGATCCAGGACTACCAGGATCCTGGCCTTCCAGATGACAAAGTTGGAAGCCCCATCCAACTTGTATTGATCCCTTAGTCCGTTCACTACTATTTCAGCTCCTCTTCTGGACTCCCTCTAAGTCTCGACTCCCCTCCTGGAAATCTCCCTCTAAGTCCTGATTTCCCTCCTAGAAATCCTCTGATCAGCTATCAAACTGCTCCTCTACAATCCTCCTTGTAACAACAACTCGGATTTAGATTTCTTGGCTAGAAATTGTCAAGGTAGCGCTTCCCTCTACCTTGGTTCTGTCTCCTTAGACATTGTTCTATATCAACAAAAACAACGTCCCATCAGCGACTCAAATCACAATCTGCCCACAGCTCCCCAAGCCCCGACAACTGAAGAAACCGAGCCTTTCAGGCTCTGCACAATCCCGACAAAGGCTGAATCTGCTCCTCTTGGCCACAATGTCGATTCTTCCTAGCTGAGAAAGATGGCCAAGCACTGTGTAGGTCTGGTCTGCCCCTCTATCTCTGCACTGACCCTCTTAGCTCGAAATGCTGACGCAGGCTATGCGTCACTTCTTCTCTGGCTGCTTCTACTCTGGAACAGTGTTGTCTCTCAGGAGAGCTGCTACTACTGCAAATTTCAGATTTCTGCTAGTGCCTTTAGTCCTCCTGTGATCCGCAACACTCTGATACCATGTTGAAATTTCTAAGTCTGACACATCAAAAATCTCTACTACATTATATGGTTTATTATCTCCTACTTGTTCTTTCCATTAACAAGTTATTTATAAATATAAATACCGAAATAAACACAAATGCAGCCTTAACACATATACAGATCAACAACTGAAATCACTGAGACAATCACACAAGGGACACTGTTATTTTTGGACAATCATCCCCAGAAAAACCCAATGCAGGAAAACCGATGCAGTAGATATGAGGGTTTTATTATTATGCAGTTTTCTGAATACAACTAGGGTGCCAGAAATGGCTCACCCTTCAGAGATTTTCCTTGGTAGAAGTACCTCTCCTCAGAGACAGATATTCTGGTTGATCAGCAACTGGATGATTGATCCCACAACAACTTCAACAGTTCCTTAGCTGGACAGTGAAAGTTGCTCCACGCTTCTCTCTGGAACTGTATCACCCCTCCAGGGACGACGTCACCCTCTACGGCTCTGCGTCTGTCTCTCAACTCCCAGTCTTTCCCACGAAAAATTCCTCAGTGCTGCCTCTTCAGCCCAATGTCAGCTCTGCTAGCCTCTGCACAATGTGTGCTGCCTCTGCGTCAGCCTCTTGGCCCTCTGCGTTTTTGCGTTGGCCTCCTCAGTCTCTGCGTCAATCCTGGTTGCCTCTGTGTCAGCCTTCCTAGGCTTTGCGCTGTCTCTTCGACACTTTCTCTACCTCTCTGATATGTATTCTCGGCCTTCTGCCGAACTGCCCCTCGTTGCAACAAATCACTAACTCAATTTCTCAGCAAACCCTGTCCCAGAAAATCGAATTCTTGATTAACTTGGTGTATCCCCAACTGATCCTCAAGCCTCCTCTTATACTTTTCCTGTTGACGATTCAACGACCGAGATTAAGTCTCTAATCATCGGCTAAGATTAGATCTAGCTTGATCCTCATTATATAGAACTTTCTCACCCATGTTATATTAATACACATTAATATTTTAATTTTCTTAACTTTATACTTAGGAACTCCATTAAAAATATTAATTATTTTAATATCTCTCCATTCGGGTGGAATTTCCCCAAACGATTTCTGGGCCTTGGAGATCTCGTGTGCCTTAACCTCTCCACTAATTTTCATGGCTAGAGCACATCCGATGCTACCAAAAATCAACATATGGTTCTCTACTTCATGTGTCATGCACTAGACCAGGACTAACAGTCATAAGTCTTAGTGAAGGCCATAAGTGAGAGAATGACACATAACTCTTGTCTTCATGGAAACAAGTCTCGTGTTGAGAGGGAGGGCATACTATATTCATGATGGATACCTTGAAGTAATTGGAGAACACATATGAAGGTGTTGCTAACAGAAGGAAAGTTGATTTTTAAGTAGGAAAGGAAGTTGAATGATTGAGGAATCTTCTATCAAGATTCTTTTGAAAGTCCTACGATGATAAATTGAGAAGCAACATCTAGTTGTCTGGAAGACCCTAGAGGTTAGTGTTTACTTATGTACATTTGAAAGTTTGTTACTGATTGGGGTTGTGTTTGTACAGGTAAATCTCTCTGAGGTTTGATAGCATGCTAGTTACACGAGAGAGATTTGTTATCGATCTGTTTAATCGGGGAGGTCTTGCTACCAACTGGAATAATCAGGAGTGTTGAGGCTTTGTGTGTAAGACACATTCCTTGGGAGGACATCTGGTCTGCACTTTGTGTTGATGTATAAATGTCGAAGTAGAGAGGGTGGTGTTGGTCTTAGAGCTCTGACCTCGGATACACACCTTGATCCCTGGGTTGATGGTTAGCAAGTAACCCTGATGGTACCTAGACTGGCTAAAAGCTTTAGTCCATCTTAGTCTCACATGGATAGATTGCCCTGGTCAGTAATCTAGTCCATGGCATCGTGAGTGCCTAAATTGTTGGAGGACCTTGGATAGCTTTCCCTAGTCAAGAACCTAGTCCATGGCATTGTGGTGCCTAAATTCTTCATGGTTCATGCATTTTGAGATCTTCCTTGTACTTGTTATTATGAATACCTCGCTAGTTAAGACTCAAGAGGGAGTGTTGAAATATGTAACTAGGTTCGGTCTTCATAAATGTATTTGAGTCGCAATGAAATGTATTTATCCAAAGAATGAAGAAGATATTTTTATTACTATTATTATGACTTATTAGAGCATGGGTTTAATGCTTGGGTCATCATGTTTTAGGTCAAAGTCCCCATTGAGGACTTTTAGGATTTATTCTGAGTCATTACAGTCACTTTCCCTTAAAAGAGACCCTTATTGGGATTTTGAATCATGTAAAAAGATTTAGTATTGAGTCAAATATGTTATTGTCCCCTCCACACCAAGTCGATCTCAAGGAGATCAAGTCGACTTCTTGAAGGACAATTCGACCTCACTGGAAGGCTATATATACAAGGTAGTTTGAATTCATTTGGTGGAATTCACACTCTCTCTCATAGTTCAATATCCCGAAGAAAGTGCTGGGAAGTGCGAAGTAAGAAAAGGAAGACAAAAGAAGTGCGAAATTGAAGAAAGAAGAAGAAAAAGGATTGGGCTATCTCTCTCTCTCTCTCAGATGGATTCCTCTAGGAGATCAAAGTCTCTCTTGTCAGGTCAAAGTTTTTGCTGCTACTGCTACTGCTGCTGCCAATTGTTGGGACAAAGCTGCTATTGCAAGTTGATGCTGCTAGGTCGAAGTTGTTATTGAAGGGTTGTCATCTACAAGAAGGAAGAGAGGGTTGACTTGGTGTGGAGGAAGTCTTTGTCTAGGTCAAGAGTCTTGGATTATCTCGTGAAACTATTGAAGGAAGAATTGTTAACTGGGTTTTGCCCTAGATAGGGGTTTTGCCCTAGATAGGGGTTTTTCCCTCGCAGAGTATCTACATATTTTGTCTTATGTTTTTGTGATCTTCATACACACATAATTTGGTAATTGCTTGATGAAAGATAATATAAGAAAGAAGCAAAAGGAAGCCAACATAATTCACAAGTAATTATCAAGAAAGAGAAATCTAACCTTAATTCTACTAGCATTGGTTTCTCAACAATTTCCATGGCCAAGATCTCTACAACACAATCGTTAGATAAGCCTTGGGGAATTTAATACAATGGGTTTTTAAACCTCTTGCCTTAGGAATTGGTTAGTCCAACTGAAGACTTCCCCTCATGCCCAAGATCTGGATACCATATAATATCTACACACTTGAAATGAACCTATTAGATCAAAAGGGGCTACATATTAAAACCCTAAATATCTAGAAATATCTGTTAGATCAAGTGAGCTAGAATTTTTTCTAAACCCGGTACCTAATGCAAGATACCTATGCAAATAAATAATTCAACTACTGGCTAATGAAATAATTACTTGCCAATTATATTTAGTAGGGCATTAAGAACATGATTCAGAATAACATTACCACAAGAAGTAGAAAAGGAACACCACCACAAGTAAACCCCCAAAGACCTTTGATATTATTATTGCAAAATAAAAATTACATCTAGGAAAGCTTGTTCAAGATTTTCTGATGAGTGTCTAATGATCAATGAGGAGCATCATAGCTTCCTTATATAGAAAATGAGGGTATCAAATCCCTCCAAGTGGAAATAACGACTAGTTTCCTTGATCCTTGTCAAATTAGGTTGATCCCTGGATAATTGGAGCACAAATATCCAAAATAATTTGATTTCCTTGATTGTGGGGCTTCGAGGACCAAAATTTGACTTCTGGGTTGTTGGAGAATATTCAAAATTTAGAATTATCGTAACTTGTGCATTCAATCAACCACCTAGTCCAAGAAATTCGATTTCGCGTAGTCTAATGAGGCGGAGGAGTTGCCCGGAAAGTTATGGAAATTCCGATCATATTTAGAGAAAATCCGGCAAGGATTTTTGTAAATCCAAGTTATAGTTGTTAAACTTCAAAATTTTAGGTGTCCTAGGCATTTTTGATGGTGTTGAATCCATTTCTACTATCAAAAACACGATTCAAATACTGCATCTGCAAGAGTTTTTGAAATTTTTTTGCCCAGATTCCGACCACTTTTGGCCGTCTGGGCAATTCCCCCACCTCGTTAGACGACTCCATTCGATTTTGCCAGAGAAATAGTCTTCTTTGGTCCAACAAATTTCTGAATTGGGACATTCTGCCTTGGAAATGACGTCTTTAAATTTTGACTTGATTTTTCCTTTTGGAAAAGGTCCTCGAATAGTTTTTGATGATTTCCATTAAGAGAAAAACTCATTTAAATTTTTTGGTAATTTCTGGCTGATTAATTTTATTTTTATTTTTGCCAGAAAATAAACAAATTGACTCAAAAGGGGATTACATATTTTCCACCCTCAAAGAGGGTCTAAAAATATTTTGGCAATGGTGTCTAATTATGAGTAACCATCCACTAAAAATATTACTAGACAACACTTTTTTACATCAAGATAATTTTACATAAACATCCCATTCGAAGGGGAATTTATAATAGAGACATAACCCCTTAGACCCAACCAAATTCTGCAACACAAGAAACATGATCTAGTATCATAAAATTACGTAGACTCGATAACACTGGGACTCACCTAATATTTTACTAGAGAATTCCACTCTAGCTTTGGGGATGCTTGGGAGAAAAATTTTGCCAATTATTTGGGTTCGGAAACGCGAATAATTGGCGGAGGGTAAAAAATTCCCTAGAGTGAAACTCTTTGCTAAGAATCAAAGGCTTACCTAGATGTTTTTACATGGCTTCATAGTCACACTAGAGTCATTTTTACAATGAAGGCCCACCGGGTTGCAAAATTTGGGATTACAATGACAACTTGGAAGTTGGATGATGACCATGACTTTGAAAACAAAAAATATGCACTGATGTGTACTCTGTCTCTTGGAATTGTTGACACGTGTGTCAACACCACCCACCATTCATCACACATGGTAACCAAAAAGAGGAAAAACAAATTTTGCACATGGGTTGAAGAAATACAATGTGCCACATCTTAGATTTGGTTTCTACACTTGGCATGTGGAACTCCAGTCAGCAAATTTGAATTTGCCTTGAGATTTCCTCCTCCTCCACTTGTCATTGGGGTTTCCCCATGTTAAGAAATCTTTAGGGCAATGATTAGAGTGATTTCTCTTTCCTTGATAACTGTTTGTGATCTCTTTTTACTTTTTCTTACTTATTAGCTTCTTTATTTATTATTATGTTTGTATATCATCAAACAACTACCAAAACAAGAAGAACAAGGACACAGAATGTAGGCTGCAAACCAAGGCCAAAACCTCCCCACTTGAGACGAAAACCTATAAATCTCTTCTCTTCTTATAGATTCTTCAAATGACAATTTCCAAGGCCTCTAGACCAAGACCAAGTCCAACCCTTCTGAATGACATGCTTCCTTTGTTCAATTCAAACCCAATCAAATCTCTTCCAGCAGCACAACTTCGACCCCCAACTTCAGAATTTCAGCCTCTACTGCATATTTTAATTTTCATCCCTCCCAGCAACAGTTGCTACCACACGTGTGTGCTTATTCTGGCCTCCCAAGACTTCTTCAGACCTTCGCTTGGCTTTCTCCTTTTTCTAGTGCTCAAGGATGGCCTAATGTGACCTTCGCTGACCTTCTTTCTCTTCCTTCTTCAAGATTGAACCTACAGAAGAAAAAACCTAGTCCAGCAGCAGAAACCCTAGCCTTTCTTCGCAAATGTCTTCCAAGGAGGTCGAGTTCCCTCCTTTATATAGGCTTCTAAAGGTGGATGTGGCTCCTCAAAATAGGCCGACTTCCCAGTTGCCAAACCGACTTGGCCTTGAAGGGTATTTTGACACTATTAATGACAAAAATAATTGTCTTTACAAGTTATAATGTGCCCGATGGGGTCTTTAACTTATGACAATGAGTCTTTTGACTCCTTGACCTAGGACAAACCCTAGGAGCTCTTAATGGGTGCTTGACCTATAAAATTAAAAGACCTTGAGCATGAAACCCGTGCTCTAAAAATAATAATAATAATTTTATTTTATTTTACAATATACAATAATCAAAATTACATTTCATATTTATGAAGACTGCAACTAGTTACACATTTTTCAACACTCCCTCTTAACTAAGGAGGTATTCATAAATGGTACATGGACATTCTCAATCTAAAGAGATCTCGTAAGAAGAATCGGATTGGTAACCCATTTGTTTAGCATCATATCAACAAGGATTGTCATATAGCAAGGCCTTGACTAACATCTCTATCTTTCCACAAGATTAGAGCACAATGCTGGCAAGACCAATGATTTATAGACACCATCATCATTGTCTCTCTCGGAACATACCTCACTGGGATCTCTCACAGTATGTTCCACCAGGACTATTCTTATCTTGGATAGCCTGTCCTCAAAGAATATCGATCCTCTACGACTACTCTTATCTTGGATGCCCTACCACATCCTCAAAGAGTATCTGATGCTAGATGCTTACCCAATCCCCCATTCTTTCTTCCCAAGTGAAGGCAAGAATGATGTGTCTAAATCTTCCTCTCAACCAGGTAGGATATATCAATCAATCCAAGCTTGTCTCTCAAGTACACATTCTTGTTAGGAAGACAATTTGTCAAAATACCAGCTACCTCTTCATCAATGGAGATTAACTGTAGTTGCAATACACCATCTTGTACTAGCTTCTGAATGTAGTTTTACTACTGGTGTTATCACGATGTATCACTATAGGGCCCATTGGTCCTTCGAATAAGTCGGACAGTAGCTTCCTCAACCAGACAACTTCTCTGCTCGCTTCACAGGCTGCAATATATTTAGCCTCAGCACTACTCAAAGCAATTGTGTCTTACTTTTTGCCCATCCTTGAGATCATGAAGGATCCCATACTGAAACGTCCTCCTGTAGTGTTGCTTCCATCCTGCTTACTGCCTCCCCAATCGGAATCGATATATCCAATCAAGTGGACATCATTCCTCCTATCATATTTCAGGCAGTAGTGGATTGTTCCTTGCAAATGCCTCAGTATATGTTTCGCTGCTATCCAATGATCATGCTTCGGCTCCACTTGGAATTGACTGAGAACATTTACTGCAAAACATATGTCTGGTTGCGTATTCACCAAGTACATCAGTGAGCCAATCAATTGTCTATACCTGGAAGGATCCACAGGGCCCAATTCGGAACTCCTTAGTCTTTTCAAGTTTGTGATCATCAAGGTTGTCACTAGTTTGCAATCCAGCATGTCAAACCTCTTCAACATCTTGATCACATACTTCCCTTGACCTAGATAGATATCATCAAGTCCTTGTCAAACTTCCAATCCCAAAAGTGGTGCGTCAACCCTAGATCCTTCATGTTAACTTCTATTGCTAGATGCTTCTTACATTCTTCAATTTGACCTTCCACACTTGTTAAGAGAATATCATTCACATATAGAAGAATGATTACCAGCTCTCCCTTTACAACCTTAATGTAAAGGTTTGGATCAGCAAAACTTTTTGTGAAGCCTAATCTCTGTAGGTGTGCATCCATTCTAGCATACCATCCCCTTGGTGCTTGCTTGAGGCCATATAATGCCTTCGTCAATCTGCAAACATATATGCCTCTCTATCTTTAACTTCAAATCCCAAGGGTTGCTATATATAGACTTCCTCATCAATTGTGTGATTTAGGAATGCAGCCTTGACATCCATTTGTTGGATGTTCCATCCCATCGATGTTGCCAAAGAGACCAATGAACGTGTAGTTGTATACATTGTTGTCAGAGCAAATGTCTCTTCATAATTGATGCCTTCCTGTGGAGAGAAGCCTCTAGCCACAAATATTGCCTTATATTTGTCAATACTTCCATCTGCTGCATGTTTAATCTTGTAGATCCATTTGGAAGTTACCAAAGATTTGTCTTCAAGCCTAGATACGATCTCCCAAACTCCATTTTCCATTATTGATTGATACTCTTCATTCATGGCATCTTTCCATTCTTGGTGTGTGACAGCGTCTTCAGAAGTGGATGGATCTATTTCTATCAACTTTGTCATATAAGCTGCATACCTAGAATATCGTTTGGGCTTCTTGTTTTCCATGAATGTGCCTTGAACTACTTCATGACTTTTTGCATCAAGTAGTGTAGGCTTCAGCGAGTTAGGTCTCTTTCTAGTTTTGGGATTACCTCAAGTTGTATAGGTTCACTGGGACCTTCATCTTCATGATTTGATTCTTCTTCTTCCCTTGTAACTTCTTCTTCAAATACAGGAAGTTCTTCATCATCAGAGTCCATAGGGAGATCCTTTGATTTCTTGAATGCGATACTTTCATCAAATACCACATCTTGACTGACTTTTATTCAGTGTCCTTCCTTTATGTAGATCCTATAGGCCTTAGAAAAGTTACTCTAGCCAACAAATGTTCCCTTCATGCCTGATGGATCCAACTTCTTTCTCTTGTCCTTAGGTATATGAATATAGACAAGACAACCAAAAATTCGGAGATGATCCACGCTTGGTTTCTTCCCAGTGAATACTTCTTCAAGAGTCAAGCTATTTAGTGACCTGTGGGGACTTCAATTTTGTATGTATACAGTTGTCTTTGTTGTTTCACCCCGCAGGAATTTTAGCAAATCTTGATCATGTAGCATTGCTTTTACACTTTCTTCAATGGATCGATTTTTTTGTTCTGCAACTACATTTTGCTCGGGATTATATGGGACTATCAACTGCCTCTTAATCCCAGACTCCTTATAGAAGGATATAAGTTCTTTGGAAGTATACACCCCCCCATTATCAAATCTTAATATCTTAATTCTCCTTTCTATAAGGTTCTCTAGCTCATCTTTGAATTCTTGAAATTTTGTAAAGACTTCATCCCTGGATTTCATTAAGTAAACCCAAGTTTTCCTTGGGTGGTCATCTATGAATGTGACATAGTATAGATGACCTCCAAGAGATTTTGGAGTCATAGGAACACAAACATTAGAATGAATAAGATCGAAGATTTCTTTTGACCTTGAAGCATTGCTTCCAAATGATCTCTTGGTGTTATTACCCAATGCACATCCCTTACAAACTCCTTCATGATCTTCTTTTAGTTGGGGGATGCCGTTTACTATGGTATTTAGTATTGGTAAGATTTTGTAGTGGAGATGACAAAATCTTCTATGCCAAAGTTCACATGGGCTAACTTCCTTGTGAACCAAAGCTTGAGCAAGGGGAGTTATCAATCTATAGATTCTTCCTTCGCAAATCCCAATCATTCTAGCATCTTCTATGCTTGAGTTTTTACCCCATACTACAACTCTTCCATCAATGAAAGCCACTCTATCACCCTTATCTTCTAAACTTAAAATGGAAAGTAATTCTTATGTAAACCTGGAACAAATAGGATGTTGTTAAGATGAATATTTCCTCCATTTTCTAGCTCTAGTGAGGTTGATCCAATTCCCCTCGCAGGATAATTCTTATTATCGCCAAGCTCTACAGAGTAAGAGGAATTTCCTTTTGATAGTGTTTTTAGTTGCTTGTGATGGTCGGTCATATGTCTTGATGCTCCATATCGATCACCCAAATGCTTTCATCTTGAAATGTGTTAGTGAGTGTTGAGAAGAGTCTTTCATCCTTTGACTTGATCACTTCCTTCTTTGAAGTAAATAGAAGATTCCATACCTCATTGAAGCCCTTTTTGAGATGACTTGCTACCTTTAAACACTTCTTTAGAAACTTCTTCAGTGTAGTACAGATCGTCATAATGCCCTTAGCCAACCTTAGCTCTGATACCATGTTGAGAAATCTATAGGGCAATGATTAGATTGATTTCTATTTTCTTGATAATTGCTTGTGACCTCTTTTTACTTTTTCTTACTTATTATTGTGTTTGTATATCATCAAACAACTACCAAAACAAGAAGAACAAGGACACAGAATGTAGGTTGCAAGACAGGGCCAAATCCTCTTCACTTGAGAGGAAAACTACAAATCTCTTCTCTTCTTATAGATTCTTCAAATGACAAATTCCAAGACCTATAGACCAAGGCCAATACCCTCCAAGACCAAGTCCAACCCTTCTAGATGATGTGCTTCCATTGTTCAAGTCAAACCTAGTCAAATCTCTTCCAAAAGCGCAACTTCGACCCCCAGCTTCAGAATTTCAGCCTCTATAGCAGATCTGAAAATTTTGGCCCTCCCAACAGCAACTATTGCCACACATGTGTGCTTATTCTGTCCTCCCAAGACTTCTTCAGGCTTTCGCTTGGCTTTCTCCTTCTTTTGGTACTTGAGGATGGCCTAATGTGACCTTCATTGACCTTCTTTCTCTTCCTTCTTCAAGATCGAACTTGCAAAAGAAAAACCCTAGTCCAGCGATAGAAACCCTAGCCTTCCTTTTCACGTGTGAGAGAAATAGCCCGGAACAAGTCTTCTTCATCCTCTTCCTTCTTCGTTGTCTTTCTTGCTCTTCTTCTTCGCTTGGATGAGTGAGTGATGAATGTCTTCCAAGGAGGTTGAGTTCCCTCCTTTATATAGGCTTCTAAAGGTGGATGTGGCTCCTCAAAATAGGTCGACTTCCCAACTACCAGGCCGACTTGGTCTTGAGGGTATTTTGACACTTTTAATGACACAAATAATTTTCTTTACAAGTTACAATGTGCCCGATGGGGTCTTCAACTTATGAAAATGACTCTTTTGACTTCTTGACCTAGAACAAACCCTAGAAGCACACAATCGGTGCTTGACCTCTAAAAATAAAAGACCTTGAGCATGAAATCCACGCTCTAAAAATAATAATAATAATAATTTTCTTTTATTTTAAAATATACAAGAATCAAAAGTACATTTAATATTTATGAAGATCAAACCTAGTTACACATTTTTCAACACTCCATTGGGATGTGTTTTCTTTTTTCTGGCATTCCCTATGGAATGGATAGGATGGACTTCAAAGTTGGGGGCAAACAGGTCACATGTGCAGGTTGGCGTCCTCAGTGGGCCCAGGGGCTTTTTGAGGGGTTTTGAGGAGTTTTTATGAGATCCGATGGCATTCACTTGGTATATTCCATCATCCGCACAGTTTGTTTTTCGTTCCGTGGCATTCCAACAACTTTCAAAAAACAGAGTTATTAATGGGCCTGACTCAATTAATTACGTTTAAGGTGGCATTTTGGGATAAATACTTGGTAGAACACCTCAGCGTAATAGCTCGTTGGAACCAGAATGAGAAGATCTACAAGACAGGATGGTTAGAAGTGATTTTCAGAGAACTAATGAGGCATGGTGACCAATTTACCCTTTTCCCATATTAAAAAGAATATTTTAATTGAAATAAAAGAGGGAAAAGTGCTCCATGATTAAAATAATAATAAAATAGGAGGTTCTAGAGGGGTCCATCAGCTTTATAAAGAGGAGGAGGCCATTAGAGGACATCTTGGTTTTGATATTGTTTCTTGCATGAGAGGTTGAGGACCGGGTTCTCTACTCCATTAGTAGCCCCAGGACAAAAACCCTTGGGTGATATAGCGAGATTGGGCGAGCACCCATCTCCCCTTGGTGGATTCATTCAAAATCCACAGGTGTAGTAATTGTTTTTCTATTTCAATTTGGAGATCGATGGGTCATTCCCAGCTATTGTATTGGCATCTATCTAAATATAATAAAGCTGGATTTTGGTTGCTGCATTTCTCATTGTTCCTCATGTTGTGATTTTTAATGAGATTTTATGCAATCTATAAATTTATGGTTTGGGGTTTACATGGCAATCTTCTAGTAAATGCATGATAGTTTTATATGAAGGGTGTGTTCCAAAAATTTCTGATTTGGGACATTACATGGGATTTGCTCTCGTTCTTCTATTAAAATGAGCCAATGGCTCCAATTCTCTCATGAAAAAACGAGCTCTTGTGCTTGGGGAGATTATCCTGCTTTGTATACTTACATTTGGATGCAATAACAAGACTTTGGGGTTCATTTGTGGTGTTTTTCTTCCATGGACTGCTGGAAAATCGAAGTAATTATATTAGGGTTTGATTATCTTTTCTTGATAATTACTTGTGAGTGTGTTGGCTTCTTTTACTTCTTTATTATCATATTATGTGTGTGTGAAGATCACAAAACAAGAGACACAAGATATAGGCACTATGTTAGGGAAAAACCCCCCTCGAGGGGAAAGCCCAATCAAGATAATTCTTCCTTTTAATAGTATTCTTTGAGAATCTTCACCCTAGACCAAGACCAGACTTTCCTTCCACACCATGTCTGCCTCCCAGATCTTCGACCCCTTCCAGCGACTTCGACTAGGCAGCAGCTTCCGGCAACAGTGAAATCTTAGGAGATTTGATCTCCCAATCTAGACCACAAAACAGAGAGAGGCACCAAAAGTTCGATTTTCTTCCTCTCTATAGACTTCCCCAAACTCGCACTTCTTTCGACCTCCCGGCAACAAACATCGCACTTCTCCGACTCTTCTTGAGATATCGAACTAGCTTGAGAGTTGATGCTCCAAATGACTTCGATCTCCTTGTATATATAGGCTTCTTGTGGGTCGAATTAGGGTCCTTAGGCTGACTTGATGTGGAGGGTACATAAATCATAATTGACTCAATACTAAACCTTTTTACATGATTCAAAAGCTCAAGAAGGGCCTCTTTGAATGTACAATGACTCTATAAACTCAATATTAGTCCTACAAGTCCACAATGGGGACTTTGACTAATATCATGATGACCCAAGCATGAAACCCATGCTTTAATAAGTCATTGTTACAATAATAAAAAATATTTTCTTTATTCTTTTGACAAGTACATTACATAATGACTCAAGTACATTAATGAAGACCGAACATAGTTACATTTTCTAACACTCCCTCTTAACTAGGGAGGTATTCATAATGTACAAATACAATGGAAGACCTCAAACTATATGAACCATGAAGAACTTTTAAGCACCATAATGCCATGGGCTACATTCCTGACCAGGGCAATCTATCCAACCAGTCACTCAACAAATAAGGCACCGCAATGCCACGGACTAGATTCCTAACCAGGGCAATCTATCCAATCAATCACTCAACAATTTAGGCATCGCAATGCCACGAACTAGATTCCTAACCAAGGCAATCTATCCAAGTGCGAATAAGTTGGAATCAAGCCTTCAAACCCTCTAGGTACCATCAAGCTTACTTGCTAACCACCAACCCAAACGTACAGGTGTGTATCCAAAAACAAAACTCAATAACCAACACCACCTTCTCAACTTCGGGACCCAAACATCAATACAGCGCTGGCCAAATGTCTCCCCAGGAAGTGCTTCACTCGCAAAGCCTCAACAAATCTCTTCCACTTTCTTATCATCAATACAATCAGCAATATCTACAAAACCAAGCAAGTTCCTTAGATATTCAAATTTCTTATTAGGAAGAGCCTTTGTCAGTATGTCTACTACCTGTTCATCTGTCGAGACATACTCCAACTTCACGATCCCATCCTGTACCAAGTTCCTAATAAAGTGGAACTTATTATTGATATGTTTCATCCTTGAATGAAACACGGGATCTCTAGACATCTTGATACAACTTTGATTATCTTAGTTAATCACAGTAGGAACCAGAGACTTTTCGAACAAGTCTGCCAGAAGCTTTCTTAACCAAACAACCTCTTTTCCTACTTCACATGCAACCACATATTCTGCCTCGGCACTACTCAATGCAATGGGTTTTTGCTTCCTACTCATCCATGAGACCATAGCAGCTCCCAAACTAAAGCATCCTCTAGTAGTGCTCCTTCCATCGGTCTCACTGCCACCCCAATCAAAGTCTATGAGGCCAATTGGCTTGACTTCCTTACTATCATACTTTAGGCAGTGATGTATAGTGCCACGAAGATACCTCAATATATGTTTGGCAGCTATCTAGTGATCATGAAGAGGCTCCAACTGAAACTGACTAAGAATGTTCACTGCAAAAAATATATCTAGCCTAGTATTTACCAGATACATTAGGGAATTCACCAACTGTTGATATGAGGTAGGATCCACGAGACTAGAGTCAGAGTTCCTCAATTTCTTGAGATTTGTGATCATAGGAGTAGTCATCGGCTTGGAATCCATCATCCCAAATTTCTGCAATAACTTGATGATGTACTTTCCTTGCCCCAAGTATATCTCCCCAGGTCTCTGCCATACTCTAGAACTAGGTAATAGTGCATTAGTACTAGATCCTTCATTTCAAATCCAATTGCCAACATCTTCTTGCATTCTTGAATTCTTCGCTCTACACCTATGATGAATAGATCATCCACATATAGTAGAATAATGGCGGGGTCATTATTCACGACCTTGATGTAGAGATTCGGATCAACGGAACTCTTCACGAACTTAATTCTAAGTAGATATACATCCATCCTTGCATACCATGCCCTAGGTGCTTGCTTGAAGCCATATAGGGCCTTCTTAAGTCTACAAACATGAGAGTTCTTGTTATTCACTTTAAAGCCCTCGGGTTGTTCAATGTACACGTCCTCATCAATAGTCCCATTCAGAAATGCGGCCTTAACATCCATTTGATGGATATTCCACCCCATTGTAGCAGCCAATGAAACCAATGATCTAATGGTAGTGTACCTTGTTGTAGGTGCAAAGGTTTCTTCATAGTCAATGCCTTCCTTTTGAGAGAAACCCCTTGCAATGAATCTTGCTTGTACTTGTCTATACTTCCATCAACAGCATGTTTGATCTTATAGATCCACTTCGATGTGACAACCTATTTGTCACTAGGTCTAGGAATGATCTCCCAAACCTCATTCTTCATGATGGATTGATATTCTTCTTGCATAGCTTTCTTCCAAACCTCTTCATGCTCAACTTCCTTAAATGGAGATGGTTGGGCTTCAATTAACTTTGTCATATATGCAGCATAGCTAGAATATCTCTTTGGTTTCTTACATTCCCTGAAGGAACCTTTCGCAACTTCATGTCCTTCAGCGTCCTCTAATGTAGCTTTCAACCAATTTGGCCTCTTCCTTGTGGTTGGGACAACCACCAATTGAATAGGCCCGCTTGATCCTTATTCTTCGATATTTGTAGTAGAGTTTTCATGATGAACTTCTTCAAATATGGGAACTTCTTTGTCATCACAATCAATAGGAATATCCTTTTATTTCTTGTATGCTTGATTTTCATCGAATATGGCATCCCTACATACTTCAATGTGTCTTCCTTCCATTATGTAGATTCTATATGCTTTTGAGGAAAGACTATAACCAACGAATATTCCCTTGATACTTGTCGAGTCCAACTTCTTTCACTTTTCTTTCAGAACATGGATATATGTTGGACTTCCAAAGATTCAAAGGTGATCCATACTCGCATTCTTCCCTGTGAATACTTCTTCGGGTGTAGATTATCAAAACTCTTATGAGGACTTCTATTTTGAATGTATATTGTTGTTATCGTTGCTTCTCCCCACAAGAACTTCGGTATATCTTGATCAAGGAGCATAGTTCGAATGCCTTCTTCAATGACCTATTCTTCCTTTCGGCCAATCCATTTTGTTCGAGATAGTAGGGAACAATGAGCTCCCTCTTAATACCTGCTTCCTTACAATATGCAATCAACTCTTTAGGAAGTCTATTACCCACCATTCTCAAACCTCGGAGTTTTTATCATTCTTTTGGTTAGGGTTTCCACTTCAACCCTAAACTCCTTGAACTTGTCAAATACTTCATCTTTAGTTTTGAGGAGGTAGAGCCATGTCTTCCTAGAATGGTCATCAATGAAAGTCACATAGTAAAGATGACCTCCAAGTGATTTGTCAGACATGGGCCCACACACATCGGAATGGATGAGGTCTAATATCACTTTAGACCTAGTTTCACTATTATGAAATGGATAGTATGTTTCCCCAAAGAGCAGAGCATCCCTTGCACACACCTTCATGATCTAACTTCATATTAGGAATATCATGAACCAGTGGACTAAGAGTAGGGATGACCTTGTAATGTAGATGACCATACCTCCTATACCATAGCTCAATGGGACTTATTTCCATATGAACCAGAGCTTGAGGAGGTGGTGTGATGACCCAATAAAGACTTACTTTACGAACTCCAATAACCCTACCTTTATCAATGCTAGAGTCTTTTCCCCGAACCAATACTTTTTCATCAATAAAAGCAACTATTTCCTCTTTATCTTCTAAACAAGAAATAGAAAGCAAATTCTTTTTCAAACCTGGAACATAGAGAATGTTGTTGAGATGCAGCTTCGATCCATTATGCAGCTTCAACGATGTTGATCCTAGGCCTCTAACAGCATAGCTTTTGTTGTCACCCAATTCCATTGCATGAGAGGATGACTCCTTTGATAGTGAATGAAGTTGTTTACTCTGACCTGTCATGTGTCTCGATGCTCCACTATCAATGATCCATACATTGTCATCAGTGAGAGAACCTGTAAGGGTAGCCAAGAATCCTTCCTTATTGAACAAGTAGTAGATGACCTTCTTGATCCAACTTCCAGCAGCGTTGTAACTTGTAACCCATTCTTATGTAGTTCACCATAGAGGGAGAATCCATGCCAACAAACTGATCTTCGACTTTCCTAACCTTAGCTCTTATACCACGATGGAAAATCAAATTAATTATATTAGGGTTTGATTCTCCTTTCTTGATAATTACTCGTGAGTGTGTTGGCTTCTTTTACTTATTTATTATCTTATCTTTCATCAAGCAATTACCATATTATGTGTGTATGAAGATCACAAAACAAGGGACACAAGATATAGGCACTATGCCAGGGCAAACCCCTGCCGAGGGAAAAACCCAATCAAGATAATTCTTCCTTTCAATAGTATTCTTTGAGACTCTTCACCCTAGAGCAATACCAGACTTTCCCTCCACCCCAAGTCAGCCTCCCAGATCTTCGACCACATCCAGCAAATTCAATTAGGCAAAACAACTTCCGCAACAGCGGAATCTTAGGAGACTTCGATCTCCCAATCCAGACCACAAAATAGAGAGAGAGAGGCACCAAAAGTTTGGTTTTTTTCCTCTCTATAGACTTCCCCAAACTAGCACTTCTTTCGACCTCCTAGCAACAGACTTCGCACTTCTCTAGCTCTTCTTGAGATATCAAACTAGCTTGAGAGTTGATGCTCCAAATGACTTCGACCTCCTTGTATATATAGGCTTCTTGTGAGTCTAATTAGGGTCCTTAGGCCGACTTGATGTGGAAGGTACATAAATCATAATTGACTCGATATTAAACCTTTTTACATGATTCAAAAGCCCAAGAAGGGTCTCTTTGAATGTACAATGGCTCTATAAATTCAATATTAATCCTAGGAGTCCACAATGGGTACTTTGACTAATATCATGATGACCCAAGCACAAAACCCATGCTTTAATAAGTTATTGTTACAATAATACAAATTATTTTCTTTATTCTTTTGACAAGTGCATTACATAATGACTCAAGTACATTAATGAAGACTGAACATAGTTACATTTTCTAACATGGACATGGTATGATTTTTGGTTATGTGCTTATGTTCTATTTGCTATAATTTCTATTGTCATTTCCATTCGCTTCATAGATTTACTAGTGTCTAGCTACTTTGCACTAGTATTTCGATTGGAAAATTATTCTAGAATTGGGTATTTTAGTTAATTTTTGGTTGAATTACTAGAATTTTCTTTTCATTATAATATCTAATCCCAAATGGATCTAACTAGAATTTTCTTTTCATTATAATATCTAATCCCAAATGGATCTAACAATTCATTTTGAGCTTGTGTAGAACTTTTTGTGAATCAGATCTCAAGCATGAGGGGACGTCCTTAGTTGGACTATCCCACTCTTGAGGATAGAAATGGAAGAACTCACATGTTGTTCATCCCCAAGTCTTGTCATTTGAATTATTGTGCATGGGTCTCCTTAGCCTTTACTTGTGGCAAAAGATCTACTTCAAAACTATTTTCCTCAAATTTATTTTTTGCTTCTATTGATATACATCTGCTTGGATAGAGCATTTTCTTGGCCAATCAAAGAGATGAGTTATATTCCTATTCTTTAATTTGGTTTTTGTTGATTAGTTGTATATAATTTTGCATCTTTCTTGCTATTTCTCACTAAGTTTGGGACTCTATTTGCAGAAGTATAACAGCCTATACGAGTGGTTTTCCTCTCACAAATTTGCAGAGAATTGGGAGCTTAAGACTAGAATTTGTTACATTCCTTTTGCAGGCTGCCAACACTTCATTGGAGGAGGAAAATTCACCTTGGCTGTGAGCTCTTAAAGGCTGTCATACTTCCCTAACAGTGAGCACAAAAGGGCTGCATTACATCTCTGCTAAAACAGTGAACTAACAGTCCCTTTTGGGCAGACTTCATCATTCTAAAGGTTGGGCCTATTAGGAGCAATTTTTCTTTGAAAATATCAAATTTGTCTTGAAGAGTTTCCCTTGTGCCTCATTGTTGCAAATTTGTAAAATTTCCCACATTGTATTCCAAAGGGAAGGTTCATTCTACTTCAAAAAAGATTTAAAATCATTTGTGAAGTTTTTCTTAAAGATTTGAAGCCTTTTTGTGGTCAAAGGCTCCCCTTTGTAAAATCATAATAATAAAATATCATTTTTCTCTTGGAGCTTGGGGAACCACCCCTTGGCATCCATCCCCTCATCTCTTTTCGAAGAAGACCCTCTTCTTGTGTAGTGTTTCATTAGCTTTTCATTTCTCTTTTTTTGAAGTTAGTTTTAGTGTTGTTAATGATCTCTTTCTCATTTGGCAAGCTAATATTCCATGGTCACTTGCTAACTATTCATTTTTCATTTTATGGCGTCTAGTTTCAATTTCATTCACTTACTTCATGATTTCATGCTCAATTTGGTCCAATTTACTTGCAACTTGTTTCAATTTAGAATCTTACTTTGAGCACATATATACACTTGGAGCAATTTTTTGCAAGTTTCGTTTATTTGCTATCTAGCTTGAAACAATCTAACTGTGCATTTTTGGTTCATTAGCTCAACCTATATTCCATTTCAATATTGGAGCAACTCATCAGCTTATGCTTTCTTGTGCTTTATGATGGAATTTTCCCTTGGATGATTATCATAGCATGTCACAGTGAATATACATTTTTCATTTCAAGGCACTTGAGTTGGTATTTTAAACATTAAGCTAATTTTTTTTCATTGTTTTCATTGAGTAATTGGTACATGTTTCATTGAGCATCATTACAAGCTTATGTCATATTGTGCTTAATGTAATCTTGGTCACCAATCTCATTTGCCATCTCTTTATTTGAAGCATATTGTTATCAATATATCTCTTTGAAGGCATTTCACTTGCATATTCTAGACTTGCATTTTAAAATTTACCTCCAAGCATAAGCTTGGTTGAATAGAAACTTTAGGACAAATCTTTCTGATTTTCCTTCAATTGAGTACAGAGTAAGATTAAAACACGTGACTTCACAGTTCTCTTGTGATCGAGCCCTTGTAGGAACGAAAGCATGTGGATTGCAAGGATCTTGGGAAGGGTATCGTTAACGAAGCACTTGTGTCTCCTCAGCCCATCGTCCTTGCAACTCACCTCAATCTTTACCTAGTTGTAAGAAATTGAAGGGAGATTTCTCACCATAGATTAGGGATTTAATTAAAATCAACCAAGATAACTTGCATTTCACATAGTCCAAATTGGAATCATCTCATTTTGCATCAATTTGATTTGTGGGCATTCCATATTACTAGCAATATTATTGTACTTGTTATCTAAACTTTTGCTCATGGCCATTTGATGTTGTCCTTTTTATTTGAGCATTTCTTTCAAAGTAAAAGTTTCATTTATTGTGTAAGTTGTATCTCACTGCTCATTATTTTCAACATCTCTTGTACTAACATTTGTCTTGCAGCATTGCTTATCATTGTAACTTGAAGTGTTATTTCCATTTTGCAAGTGTATGATCTTTTCTTGAGCATTGTTTACAAGGCACTAGTTTATCATCTTTACTCTTGTTGAATGTCATATTGATCTTAATCGAAATTACCTTTTACATTGCTCATTAACTCTTATACTTGCTAATTTTAAATCAGTGTGATGTCCCCTCTAATTAATTTCACCCAGTAGCTACACCAATTTTGCAATTTTGTACAAGTTATGTCAATTATGATATTTTGGGTGCTTAACTTAGGAGAAGTGCGTTAGGAGGGCCCCATTTGATTAATTTGGCTAAGGAATGTCCCAACATAGGAGAAAAAGGGAAAATCAAAATCATAGTATATGGTGGGGGGCACCCCAAAAGGGGAATACACACCCCTTGAGAAAACTCACACTTTTGGAGGGAAAGAGTCAAGGTGAGGTCAATGCATGGGGCCCACATGGGAAAAGCGGACCTCAAGGATAAATAGGAGAAAGATGAATCATTTTGGGGATTTTGAACCTTTGCACATCGAACCTAATTAGCACACTTGAGCTGTCGAGCCAAGTCTGCAAGTGTTGTTCAACACACAAGATTCTCAGGCAAGATTCTCACCCTACCTTCAATGGACTTCGAGCGCCAGCCCAAGGAGGAAGATCTACACCATTTGGGAGTTGTTTCGGATGTGGTATCAATGCACTGCGTGGGAATTATTCAGCAATCTAGGCATAGGAGAGAAACATACACTACCTAGGAGAGTTGGTTGTGGAGCAGCGTATTTGTTGGGTCTTTCAAGAGAGCGTTGGTGGGGTTCAATCTGTGGAGTTTTTGTTGTAGCATTATCACCATCTCAGGAACTGTGTGTGCCTGCGCAGAGGCTATTTCTGGGCCACACGTGGGAGTTAGATGGATGCACATTTTGGGGTTGAACGGACCAGGGACTTGTGGGGGCATCTGGAGGAGATTTTTGCTAGTATTTATCATCATTTTGCAGGGGCTGAGAGGTGATATTTCCAGGTGGATCGAATTTCCCTGCCATTGGAGCACGTGGAAATTGGGGACAAATTCGGAGGTCAGAACTAGGTCAAAACATTTCTGGGTTTTGGTGCATTATTTGAGGAGAGACGGGGGTTAATTCCCGGAATTTTCTTAGCACCGGAGGAGAGCCAAACAACAGATTCTTCCAACCAACAGTGCAGTTTTTCCAAGGCCAGTGCAGTTTCTCTAGGGGAATATCTTTCCAGCATCCGAGCAGTTATTTTCATCATTGTTAGCTTTCCTTTGGCAAGCCCGAGTGCATTCACTCCATACTTATATTGTACCCCATCTGATTTATAATGAAAATGGCTCAGTTTGGCACAATTTTTGGAGTCTTTCTAGTTGTTTAATTTTGTGTGTGAATTTTGTGTTACATGTACCTTGAATGCTCTGGTTATCACATATAGGAATATTACAGTGGTATCAGAGCTCATAGTCTTGGCTCAGCCTGTGGGAGAAACCTTCAATCTATGACACCAGAGGACAGGCAGAGTATCACATATAGGAGGCAAAGGTACAGAAGCGAAGAAATATAGCTATAGATTACCCTTAATCCAGAAACCCTTGAGCAAGTGGTTGAGGAGCCAGATATGGAGGATAATCAGAATGACAAGGAGAGAAAAGAGGAGGAATTTGCCCAAAGCCTCTTAAAGGCTATCCACAACTTGTCTAGGGGCATTGATGAGTTGAGAGTCGAGACAACAGTAATAACAAGGGTAAGGGCAGCTAGGGGAACATCCATTTGGGAGAAGGTTCAGGTACCTCACACTATCAAGCCACCAACCCACATAACACGCCTCACATTTATAGTGCATCACCTAGGTCGATTATCCCCACGTTTCTAGTGTCGGAGGGCAACAAGGGCAGGTGGATATGCCAATGGGGAACTACTTTGTGGAGTACCAATCATATGGGCCCAATTTTAGAGAAGCCATTACCTTCAAATATTTTTGCCAGCGTAAGGGTAACAACAAGAACAAGGGGCTGAGTGGAGCATACATGCATGGCATTGATTTGCAAATGGTGGGAAGGCTCTTCCTTCCAACTTTTGATGGCTCTCCTAAGAGCTCAGCCAGGGCATGGGTTGAGAAGCTAGATGTCTATTTCCAGCTTAACCAAATGACAGAGATGGAGGCAATCAAGATTGCCACTTTGCACTTGGAGGGAGAAGCTCATAATTGGTGGTTCCACAGGTTGGCCACTTTGGGGCCGCAGGTGTCACTGCCTATGAGAAGTGCACATGGAGGGTGTTGGAGCGTTCTGAGAGGAGAGACCCGAGGAGCACTTCAGAGAGATGACACGGCTCAAGCAGACTGGAAGTGTTGAGACATATATCTCTGAGTTTCTGAAGTTACCAGTGATGGTGCCAAATTTGTCGGATGGATTAATAGAGCCACTGACAGGCTTGGTGAGGTCTAATAAGCCCACCACTTTGCAAGATGCAATAGGCAGAGATTGAGATCTACAGGATGTGCTTCCAAGGACCAGAGCGCAGGTACCCACCAGACCCGTGTTCTAGCAAAGGAGCCGAGACACTAGGCCTCAGCCACAGTGAGATATTCAGGGGCAAGGGCAATTGGACGATGAGGCCCAGAGGGACCTCCATAGGAAAAAGTTGTGCTTCACTTGCCAGGAGCCATGGGCACTAGGGAATAGGTGTATCAAGGACAAGGAACACTTCATAGAGGTGTTTTTTGACGATGAATCAAAGGATGATGCAGAGCAAGAGATAAGTGTTGGTGATGATGAGCCACAGGTGACAGGAGGATGAGGTGGAAGCCCACCACCCCTACCAAGACGAGCACCTTTCTTGCCTGCAGCATGCATTATTGCTTAACTTCATGGAGTGTCGAAGTACCTTACTCTGAGGATCAGAGACACAGTGCGGGGGCAACGTGTTTTGGTGCTAGTAGACAATCGGGCCACCCACAATTTTGTAGATACCTAAATGGCAAAGTCCTTTGAAGGATTCTTAGGCTTGGTGTCAGGAGACCGTACCATGTAGCGTACTAGATACAATCTCGGGATGACAGTGGTGATGGGGAACTATTCTATGATAAACTGTTTCTTTGTGGTTGACGTCTTAGACACCAACGTGATGCTTAGCGTGCAGTGGTTATACTCTCTTGGGCATGTTACCACTGACTAGCAAAAGTTGGAGATCGAGTTCACAGGGCCAGATGGGAACATGGTTTTGTTGAGAGGCATGCACTCAAACTCCCCACAGACAGTGTCAGTGCATAGGATGGAGGCAAACTTGACATGGGGATATAGAGTGGGTCATTGCGCTCAGGATATCTGATGCGAGGGGCAAGCCCAAACCACCACACCTGGACATCCATGCCATTCTAGACATGTACGCAACAATATTTGGAGACATCCCACCAGGAGGGCCACCTAATAGGGGGTTTAAGCACACTATCGAGCTGGAGCCAGGGGTGCAGGGATTTATCACGACCCCATACAGACACCCCAAGGCCTATCGGGATGAGATTGAGCAAGCTATTCATGAGTTGTTTGCATTGGGGCACATTAGGCCTAGCTCTATTCCCTTCACTTCATCAGTTGTTCTCGTGAAGAAGAAGGATGGCATGTTGCGGATGTGCATCGATGACAGAGCCCTCAACAAGAAGGCGTTGAAGAACCGTTACCCCATTCCTCACATAGATGAGCTTATTGATGAGCTTTGAGGAGCCAAGTACTTCTCTAAGATAGACTTGTGTTTGAAGTATTACTCCTGTCACCTACACCTACCTACAAGTCAGTGAGAAAAGCCTTCAACCCCACAATGCGTTGTCAGGGAACTTAGAGAAGGGGTTGTCACACTAAATCCCTTCTCTCTTTATTTGAGCTATCTCCTAGGTTAGTTATGGGGGGTAGTCCCTAAATGTAAAACTAATTTAAAAGAAATGTGAGTTTCTAGGAGACATGTTAAAGTGAAAGTGGATTACTTTTAAGAATCATGAGAAAAATATGATATGAGCAATAAAAATCATTAACGTGATAAAACCATAAAACCAGTGTCTTAAGATAAATTGCTCAACAGAAATGAAAGATACATTTGCTCAAAACAAATGTAGAATGTTTCCAACAATGAAAGTAAAGCAATCTCGAAATGGAAACAAAGATGTTAGCATGATAATTAATACAAGATAATAAATGCTTTCAAAATATAATAAATGCCTAAATCAAAGCATATAGAGATATCTTGCAAAAAGAAAAGCAATTAGTGTTCTACTTGCAAAAAGAAAATGAAACAATGCTTGCGAACATAAAATATTCAACAATGACAAGTAGAATGAACAATTGCAAATAAAACCATAAGATGTATTAGCATGAGATGCACTTATACTAAATTTGGATGCAATTAGTCTTGGTTATTTTTAATCTAAAATGCCTAATCTAAGTGAGAAGTCCTCCTCTTGAGCTTTTACCCAAGGGTAAAAATTGGGGTGACTGTAAGAAAGAGGGGGCGAGGGCACAGAGGTGTCATTAACAATACTCGTCCTCTGAGTCTTACGAGCCAGCGTGTGCCTTCATTCCTACAAGGGGACAAGCCACATTCATAACTAAAGGGTCACAATGCTTTTACCTTACTTCATACCAGATGGAAGGACTTTCCAAGAAAATATTTTTCCCTATACTTTCTATCAACCAAACTTATGCTTGGAGGTTAATTTTAGTGAGGCTTGGAAGTCTTCCTATACTAAAATGCCTAGATGACAGTGCAGATTGTGTTAATTCTTCAATTAAAATCAATGTTGCATTAATTGTTATCGGGATTAAATCGACGCGGTGCAGATTGTGTTAATTCTTCAATTAAAATCAATGTTGCATTAATTGTTATCGGGATTAAATCGGCGCGGGGAAAAATTCGGAAAAAAAATCATAAAAATGGGGAAAAAATTGTAATATACAACAATATTCATTTTTTTCAATTTTTTTAATATCTAAAGCATCTACAACATAAAATAAATACATTGACACATAAATATGATAAAAAAAAAAACTAATATATAAGATGTTTAATATCATTTCTAGTGCTACATCACACATAACAGTGAATCATGTCCTAGATAGTAAGTCCTAACTCATGACTCCCAACTCAGCCTCAAAATATCAACAAAAAATATAATAATGTATCTCATGAGTCATAATGTCATATACAATGAAATGAACCAAATAACTAAAGTCTAATACTATTGATTTCCTCTGCCCCTCTTGCGAGAAAATGCAATAGCTTTCCCTTTCCTTCTAGATGTAGATGCCGGTGGAGTTGGCAATGGACTCTACTATGCTCTACAAGCTAAAGAACTAGGAGTAGGAGCTATAGGAGGTAGACCACGCCCTCTACTGGTGGCAGGGGTAGCCCAGGTAGGTGGTGTCACCTCCTCCTCCTGTTGCTCCGCCTCCTCCTCCTTCTCCTCCTCCTCCCCCTCCACTACCTCCTGCACTAACCAATCATCAGCAGACTCCATGAGAGGCCTCTCGACCTCAACCCTCCATGTAGCAGTGGTGTCAATCCCATCCAATGAGATGGCCTCCATATCAAGTGTCCTCTCAAGTTGCCTCACCCACAATCGAAGATTGTACTAGACGTAGACCATGTCATTAAGTCGTTGGGAGTCCAACCTGTACAAAGATCATAAAATAATAATTAAAATAAAATAAAAATATTGTTTAATGAATTCAAAAAATTATTTGGAATTTTGAAATATTTTAAATGTTAACCTGTTGAGCTTCTTGTTGTGTATTTTTTCAAATACACTCCAGTTGCGCTCACATCCTGAGGAGCTACATGTTTGGCTGAGGATTCGAATGGCAAGCTTTTGCAGAAGGGGTACCCTGGCACCATACATTCTCCCCCATGCATCTACAACAAAATTACAAATAAAATTTTAAATAAACATAAGAAAAAAATGAAATTTGAAAGTTGAATCAAAGTATGAAGTTATGAACTTGAAGAGACAATGAAATTTGAAACAAACTAAAAAATACTTGGCATTTTAGTCGTCTTATTAGTCACAGCCATGTCAAAGCCAAATGTGCCACCTGCCATCCTGTATGTCTCAATTTCTTTGGAGATTTCTGTACGTTCTGCTAGAGATTGCACAATCCTTTGAACACAGGTTAAGAATCCATCCATGATTGTTAGTTTTAGGTATGTTCTATGCTAGACAAATTTATTTCAATTTCTTTTCCACATTAGCAATCACATCAGCATAAAGTAAACTGCAGATAGAGCATAAATATAAATCACATAAGACAAGCCAAGACAAGAGGACACAAGATGTGGCACTAGCCAGGGACAAACCCCAATGTGAGTAAACCCTTGATCAATTCTTCTTTTATGTTCTTCAAAGTTCAGCAGAGAAAGTGAGAGAGATAGTACATTTACAATAGCAGTCAATCACTTTGACTTTTGATATCAGCATGAGATCAGTTGAAGACATATTGCTTCAACTGATTCTCTAAGGTGACTCGTTCACCTATCATAGTGTTGCATCTCGTCTATTTGTTGCACATTACCGTGTGACACCTTGCTATACTGTCACGTGTGTTGAACCTTAATGACTGAGCTGCTCTCATCTTCATGCTGCTCATCATGTTGCATCTTCCATGGTCTTATTCATCATCAAGCTACCCATGCTCATGATCTCATTCATCATTATGTTGCCCATGCTCATACCAGCATGCATCATTATGCTGCCCATGCTTATATCATCATGCGGCTTATTATGCTACCCATGATCTCATACATCATGTTGCCTTCCTTCAGAGGCAGATGCTCCGGCTGTTTTGGCAGTTCCCGGTAGTTCCGGTTTTTCCGGCATTTCCGGCAGTTCTAGCATTTTTGGTATTTCTGACAGTTCTCGCTTTTTCGACAGTCCCTGCTTTTCTGGCTTTTCTGGTATTTCCCGCTTTTGTGCAATTCCAGCTTTTCCGACAGTTTTGGCTTTTCTGGCTTTTCCGGCAGTTTCGGCTTTTGCGTCTTTTCCGGAAGTTCCGACTTTTTCGGCTATTCTGGCTTTTCCAGCAAGTCCGGCTTTTCCGACAATTCTGGCTTCTCCGGCTTTTCCGACAGTTCCGGCTTTTCCTTAGGATCTCTCCTTCTACTAAAACCGAAAGACAAGTAGAGAGAGGAAGAGATCCAAGTGTTTGTAGAAATGACTTGAAGTCCTCTTCTATTTATACTAAAACGTAGAGGTTGAATAGACATGACTGTTGGGCTTCTGAGCCCGACTTAACAATTTGTCCATAACATAAATAAATTCATAACTTCATAAATACTTATCAGAATTGGATGATCTTTAGATCAATCCTACACCTCTCAATGAGAGGGATCCAATAAAAATATCATCTACCATAAATAATATGACCCACATGGAGTTTGGCCCTAGTTTCCAATTTTAACACTCCCTCTCAACTAGGGAGAACTCCATTCGCTGATCCATATGTCCAACTGTACTATCTCTGCTATTAGTGCCCTGCACTGCTCTGCTTAGCTATGCTCTGGTCTGCTCTACTCTGCTGGCTCTATTCTGCTCTGCTGGCTCTGCTCAACTCTGCTAGCTCTAGTCTGCTCTGCTCAACTCTGTTAGCCCTGCTCTGCTCAACTTAGCTCTGCTAAACCATGAAGAAAAAGAATTGATCGAGAATGTGTCATACCATTCTCCACTAACCCAAAGTCAGTCTCAGAGTGTGTACCACTGGTCCCAGACCAGTCCTCAACCGACCCGAAGTCAGTGTCATAGTAAGTACAACTCCTACCACTGGTCCCAAACCAGTACTCTACTGACTCGAATTCAGTCTCAGAGTATGTACCACTGGTCCCAGACCAGTCTTCAACCGACCAAAAGTCAGTGTCATAGTGAGTACAACTTCTACCACTGGTCCCAGACCAGTATCATTGATCCCAGATCAATGAAGGTCATCCTAGCATAGGGAGTACAGTAGATACAACGATGCGTCCATTGGTACTACTATGGTCCCTATCCTCATTTCTTTGCTCATTGATCAAATGAGAGGTACTTCCCATGAGTCCCAGACCTGCATGGGTAGGATGCCTCGACAGGAGAACTTAATCAATCATGTCCTCACAAGGGAACTAATCATCCTGCTACACAATCACCATGGAGAACACATCATCCAGGCCTCACAGGAGAACTAATCATCTTGCTACACAATCGTCCTGGAGAACACATCATCCAGAGTCTCCAGACCTCACAGGAGAACTAATCATCCTGCTACACAATCGTCATGGAGAACACATCATCCAGACCTCATAGGAGAACTAATCATCGTGCTACACAATTGTCATGGAGAACACATCATCCAGACCTCATAAGAGAACTAATCATCTTGCTACACAATCGTCATGGAGAACACATCATCCAGACCTCACAGAGAATTAATCATCCTGTCCCACAAGAGAGCGAATCAAACTGTCCCACAAGAGAGTTATCATCTTGTCCCACAAGAGAGCAAATCATCTTGTTCACAAGACAGCGAATCATCCTGTCCACAGGAGAGTGAATCATCCTGTCCCACAAGAGAGTGAATCATCTTGTCCACAGGAGAGCGAATCATCCTATCCACAAGAAAGCGAATCATCCTGTCCCAGTGCGCACCACCAGGGGAGGGTGAGTCACCCTGTGGTCGTACGTTGCTCCAATAAGAACCACAAGCCCCCAGAGCTCCCAAAGCTCAATGTATACAACATGCAGGACCCTTGTACAAGGGTCTCTTGACGACTCCAAGTCGTTTGAGAAAATCACAGATTTGATCTTTCCCCCGGGGCTTAGACAAAGTGTAGTGACCTGTACATCATCTCATAGTGATAGAGCTTCCTTGCTCATAGACTTACCATATCCCAGATAAGGTAGTATTTGATGTCTATCTGCTGGAGCAATCGTCGAATACGGGATTCCTCAATAATCAAATCCCACCTCTAGCTGTCACAGAGAATCACAGTGGTACAAACAGCTCACTTGAAGAGCTTCCCCAACCAGGCAGCTTCATACGAGATCATACTCGTAGATATGTATCCGGTCTCAGCGGTGCTTATAACAACCGACTTATGCTTCCTGCTCATCCATGATATCGAAGCAGAATCCAAAGAGAAACAACACTAAGAAGTGCTCTAGTGATCCTCCACACTGCCTACCCAATCAGCATTCAAATAATCATGCAGTTTCATATTTCCGACAGTGTATCTCAATCCATGAGATATTGTGCCCGGAAGACATCTCAGAAGATTCTTGGCACCAATCTAGTGAGGTTCAACCAAATATGAGCTCACCATGCTAACTGCAAAACATATGCCCAGACAGAAGTTCACCAAGAAAATCAACGCGAATGAGTTTATGAGATTCAGAGGCATTTCCCAAATCTGGTTCGACATCACTACCATATAACTTTTGAAATTTAAGATCCTCGAGGTATTCACAGGCTTGCGGTTTACCATTCCACATCTGGAATCCAACTCCCTCTTACTTCTGCAAATGAGAGGGTCTGCACCTGTTAGAAGTAGGTCGTCCTGATAAGGTGTTGGTATGAGAGGTCTATCATCCACAACCTTCGGATGGTTTGGATCCGTTTCACTCCTAGTGAATCTCAGCTTTCTCAGACAGCTATCGATCCTCTCATACTAAGCCCGAGGTGTTTTTCTTCAAGCCATAGAGGGTTGTCTTCCACCTGCATATGCGAGATTCCTGATTATCAATCTCAGACCCCTTGGGTTGTTCCAGACCTGTGGACCTGCTACATGAGGGGAATGGTCCCCTTGTAAGATTTTCCTTCGGTACGTCTCAGACATGTACTTTCATGCTCCTTTTGAATTCAGGCATCCTTGTCACCATCTGACTCATAGACCTTCGGTGCTACGTGACAATGGACATGGTCCCCAGTGGACTTCTTGCAATTTGATACAACCCTGAACTCAAAAACATCTTTGAAAATTCTATTTCCAAACACGTACCTTTCCATCGATGAGTGCCACCCTGAAACCTTTGACTTCCATTTCTGAGATGGACACCAGGTTCTTCTTGCGATCAGATACATAAAAGTGATTCGGGGTTCCTTGCTTTCTTTGAAGAGTTGACCATTTCCTTGATGACCTGCATTACCTTCGGACACTCCTTCACATAATGGTCGAACTTATTGCAACCAAGGCATCCGCCTTTCCTTCCACCCTTAGATCCGAACTTCCCAATGAAGTGATCTTTAGATGGGCCATCAGAAACTTCCGCTACGCCATTCTGAAAATATGTTTTGCTTTGACTTCACTCTTTGTGTACTTAGAAGAGAGATGTGGAACCCATTGATCGTTTTGTCTTGTCCCTATTATCTTTGGTGATTGCTCTTTCACTCTTCTTGAGCATTGTCTTCACCTCGGCTCTGATACAATGTTAATTTTAGGTATGTTCTATACTAGAGCAATTTATTTCAATTTCTTTTCCACATTAGCAATCACATCAGCATAAAGTAAACTGCAGATAGAACATAAATATAAATCGCAGAAAACAAGCCAAGACAAGAGGACACAAGATGTGGCACTAGCCAGGGACAATCCCCAATGTGGGGAAACCTTTGATCAATTCTTCTTTTATGTTCTTCAAAGTTCAGCAGAGAAAGTGAGAGAGATAGTACATTTACAATAGAAGTCAATCACTTTGACTTTTGATATGGGCATGAGATCAGTTGAAGACATATTGCTTCAACTGATTCTCTAAGGTGACTCGTTCACCTATCATAGTGTTGCATCTCGTCTATTTGCTGCACATTACCGTGTGACACCTTGCTATATTGTCACATGTGTTGAACCTTGATGACTAAGCTGCTCTCATCTTCATGCTGCTCATCATGCTGCATCTTCCATGGTCTTATTCATCATCAAGCTGCCCATGCTCATGATCTCATTTATCATTATCTGATTAGGCAGGTAGTGTGGAGGATCACTGGAGCACTTTTAGTGTTGTTTCTCTTTGGATTCTTCTTCGATATAATGGATGAGCAGGAAGCAAAAGTCGATTGCCATAAGCACCGCCGAGACCAAATACATATCTACGAGTATGATCTCGTATGAAGCTGCCTGGTTGGGGAAGCTCTTCAGTGAGCTGTTTGAACACATACCGTTGTGATTCTCTATAACAACCAGAGGTGGGATTCGATTATTGAGGAATCCCGTATTCGTCGATTGCTCCAACAGATAGACATCATCTAGGATATGGTAAGTCGATGAGCAAGGAGGCTCTATCACATTAAGATGATGTACAGGTCAATACACCTTGTCAAAGCCCCGAGGAAAGATCTAATCTGTGATTTTTGCAAATGACTTGGAGTCGTCAAGAAACCCTTGTACAAGGGTCCTGCATGTTGCATACATTGAACTCTGGGAGCTCTGAGGGCTTGCGATTCTTACTGGAGCAACATACAAACACAGGGTGACTCATCCTCCCCTGGTGGTGCACACTGGAACAAGATGATTCGCTCTCTTGTGGACAAGATGATTCGCTCTCTTGTGGGACAGGATGATTCGCTCTCTTGTGTAGCAGGATGATTAGTTCTCCTATGAGGCTTGGATTGATGTGTTCTCCACGACGATTGTAGCAGGATTGATGTGTTCTCCTGTGAGGCTTGGATTGATGTGTTCTCCATGGCGATTGTAGCAGGATTGATGTGTTCTCTTGTGAGGCCTAGATTGGTGTGTTCTCCATCGCGGCTTGGATTGATGTGTTCTCCATGGCGATTGTAGCAGGATTGATGTGTTCTCCTGTGAGGACGGGATTGATTAAGTTCTTCTGTCGAGGCATCCTACCCATGCAGTCTGGGACTCATGGGAAGTACCTCTCATCTGATCAATGAACAGGGAAATGAAGTTAGGGACCATAGTAGTACCGATGGACGCATCGTGAAGTTAGGGACCATACTAGTACCGATGGACGCATCGTGAAGTTAGGGAGCATACTAGTACTGATGGATGAATCGTTGTATCTACCGTACTCCCTACACTAGGATGGCCTCCATTGATCTGGGATCAATGATACCGGTCTGGGACCAGTGGTAGGAGTGGTACATTCTATGACACTGACTTCGAGTCAGTTGAGACTGGTTTGGGACCAGTGGTACACACTCTGAGACTGACTTTGAGTCAGTGGAGGATGTTACTAGTCTGGGATCAGTGGTAGGAGTTGTACATACTATGACACTGACTTCGAGTCGGTTGAGGCTGGTCTGGGACCAGTGGTACATACTCTGAGGCTGACTTTAAGCCAGTATGATACATCCTCGTCAGTATGGATAAATAGTAGCGACCGACAAACAGATTGCAGATGAAGTTCTCCCTAGTTGAGAGGGAGTGTTAAATTGGCAACTAGGGCCAAACTTCATGTGGGTCATCTTATTCATGGCTAATAATATTTTTATTAGAATCCTCTCATCGAGAGGTGTAGAATTGATCTAAAGATCATCCAATTCCGATAAGTATTTATGGAGATATGAATTTATTTCGATTATGGAATTATTATCAAACTACCTACAACTCATGTAGGCTCAGAAGCCCAACAGTCGCATCTATTCAAACATCAACGTTGTGTATAAATATAAAATGACTTTTCCTCATTTTCACTCACTCACCTCATCACATCTCTCTCTCTACTGTGCAGAAAAGTCTCTTCTCTACTGCGCAGAAAAGGATCTGCTTCTCACACATGTGAAGCCGAAAGCTGTTGAAACTGAAGCTGCAACTGCAGATCCAAACTTTGACCAGCGTGGACCATCAAACCTCCTCTTCTGATCTGCATTGTAGGTTCATCTGAACCTCCTCTGAAGGCTACAAATTTTGGTGGTGGAATCAAGTCGATCTGACGGACAGTTTGCGAGATACCGACTGCCCTAGTTTGAAGGAAGCTGCTGAAACTGAAGTTGCAACTGCAAATCCAAAGTTTGACCAACGTGGACCATCAAACCTCCTCTTCTGAACTACGTTGTAGGTTCATCTTAACCTCCTCTGAAGGCTACAACTTTTGGTGGTGGAATCAAGTCGATGCAACGGTCGGTTTGTGAGATATCGATTGCCCTAGTTTTGATGATGAAGCCGCTAATGTTGATGCTGTTGATCTAGGGTTTGCTACTGTTGATATAAATCAGATTTACTGTACTATTTCTCTCTGCTGAATTATTGAAGATTAAAGAATATTTGATCAAAGGGTTTCCCCACACATTGTGGGGTTTGTCCCTGGCTAGCCACCACATCTTGTGTCTCTTATCTTGGCTTGTTTTCTGTCGATCGTTTAATGTTCTATCAGCACTTTACTTTATGTACATGTGATTGCTAATCTGTGGAATATAATAAGAAAAAAAAGTAAACTATTATAAGCATAGAACATCCTATAACTTAACACATATGCTGCCCACACAACTTGCAAGACAAGTTCGTTCTATCAATCCCTCCATCAGGGTCACCAAATTCCCATAGAGGGTCCAATTTCCTTGGCATGTTTGACTTTGAACTTTAAACTTTGAACTTGAAGTTGAATGGTGATTCGGTGAACCTATGGCAAGATAAGGATTACAATTTACAAGTTACAAACTTACAATTTACATTGTACAAAAACTTAAAAAAAATTACATACATGAGTAACATAAGTTATAACAAACGTAAAACACATGGAATTTTTGACAATTTAAGAAATTTTAACAAACAAAATGGAAAATCAAATGACAAAAACCCCATCAAAATTCAAATCAATTCAAAAATATTTGATAACCCATTGAATTGTTTTGATAAACAATGCGTTATCCAGATTCCAAACCCAACCAAAAACATAGAAAAAAACCAAAACAAAGTTACAAAACACAAAATGTTGGTGCCCATACCAATTTGATGGTGCTAAAATTGGCAACTAGGGCCAAACCCCATGTGGGTCATCTTATTCATGGCTGATAATATTTTTATTAGATTCCTCTCGTCAAGAGGTGTAGGATTGATCTAAAGATCATCCGATTCCGATAAGTATTTATGGAGATATTAATTTATTTTGATTATGGGATAATTATCAAGCCGACCTACAACTCATGTAGGCTCAGAAGCTCAACAATCGCATCTATTCAATCATCAACAGTTGTGTATAAATACAGGAGGCCTTTTCCTCATTTGGACTCGCTCAACTCATCACATCTCTCTCTCTCTCTAGTGCGCGGCGAAATCTTGGACTGGTGCACGCCGAAGTCTCGGACTGGTGCATGTGAACGACTCACCAGTGGAGACTTGACAAGTTCGATCTAGGGTTTGTTGTCCTAGTTTAAGGCTGATCTGGGGTTTGTTGTTGCTGATGTAAATCAGATTTATGTACTATTTCTCTTTGCTAAATTATTGAAGATAAAGAAAGATTTGATCAAAGGGTTTCCCCACATTGGGGTTTGCCCCTGGCTAGCCACCACATCTTATGTCTCTTGTCTTGGCTTGTTTTCTGTCGATCATTTAATGTTTTATCTGCACTTTACTTTATGTACATGTGATTGCTAATCTGTGGATAATAATAAGAAAGATAAGTAAACTGCTATAAGCATAGAACATACCATAACTTAACATGGTATCAGAGCTAAGGTGAAGACAAAACCCGAGCAAGAGCAAGAGCAATCACCGAAGAGAATATTGGCAGGCTATCCAAAAAGAATTCATGGGGTCCTCAACACACTTCCTTACTGAAGACAAGCTCCGTGAGAAGTCTGACTACCACAGATGGAAGATGTCTCTCAATCTAACATTAGAAGAACAGAAAGTGTTGGACCATGTGAAAGGTGGAATTGCGGAGCCTCCATCAAATGCATCTGCTGCTGCTAGGAACAAATGGATGTAAGGGTGGAAGAAAAGGACGATGTTACATTTGCGATAAAGCAGGTCACTATGCAAGGGAGTGCCCTAATAGAAGGGACTCACACCGGGACGATGATCAAAATCCCTCTCATGGCAATCAAAGGAATGGCAAATCTAATAGCAGAGGAAAAAGGAGTGCTGGAAATCAAGGAAGAGGACAACCATTCAAGAAGGCTAGAAATTACAGGTATGAATCCAACATTGTTGAAAATAAGCAGGATGAATATTATCTACCCGCTGCTCTATCTACCTCTGCTCCTTCGAACTCAATGGGAATTTGGCTCATTGATAGTGGTGCCTCAAGGCACTTCACTGGTTACAAAGAAGTTCTCCATAATCTAGAGAAAGAAACTAACCTGGAAATTGTCCTTGGAGATAATATGAAATATCCCGTGAAAGGTGTAGGCAATGTCTCTCTTAAATTGAATCAAGGTAATACGATCCACTTACAAGATGTATTATATGTACCTGACCTCAAAAAGAACCTGGTGTCCTTCTCAGCAATGGAAAACAAAGGCTACAAGGTGACCTTTAGCGATGGCAAGGTACATATATGAAAAAAGAATGTTAAAGATGCCTTCACTCTTAGGTTTCGAGTTGATTCATTATATTAGGTCGGTGGAAGTCCGCTAGGTGGCATGTCTTGTGACACATCTCTTCAGCCCGAACTTTGGCATCGGAGGTTCGCCCACCTTCATTATAAAGCTCTAACCGATGTAAGACAGATGGTAACAGGGATGCCCGAATTCCGAGTAGAGAAAGAAGGTGTATGTCCAGGATGTGCCGAAGGAAAGCTAAAAAGGGGACCATTCCCCTCAAGCCAAAGCAAGACCTCTGATATATTACAACCGGTTCACTCAGACATATCTGGCATGATGTCTGTGAACTCCTTGGGAGGATATTTATATTACCTTACTTTTACAGATGACTATTCTCGAAAGACTTGGATAAACTTCTTGAAAAAGAAGGATGAAGTGTTCTCTTGGTTTTGACACTTCAAAGCCTTGATCGAGAATCAATCCGAAAAGAAGATCTAGATCTTAAGGACTGATAATGGGACTGAATATGAATCTAACGAGTTTCATGACTTTTGTAAAGAGGCTGGCATCAAGAGGGAGACTACTACACCATATATTCCTGAACAGATGGTGTGGCGGAAAGGAAGAACCATATGATTGTGGAAGCTGACCGTGCCAAGCTACATGATCAAAGACTTCCGAAGTTTCTTTGGGCCGAAACTGCAAGCACCGCCGTATATGTACAAAACCGATGCCCTCATCAAGCATTGGGTTCCAAGACTCTTGAAGAAATGTTCACCCGTAAGAAACCTAACATATCTCATTTTAGAATTTTTGGAAGCCCTGTATATTTTCATGTGCCGAAAGAGAAAAGGCATCAATTGGGTGGAATCTTTGTGGGCTATGCTGAAAATACTAAGGGCTATAGAATCTATGTAGTCGATCAAAGGGAAGTCATGATTAGTCATGATGTCACCTTTGACGAAGATATGGCTCTCAGCAAGGTGAACAATCTTCCTACAGTGAGGAGCTCTCAAGACGCTGACATCAAGGAACCGAAAGAAAAAGAGTATGACGAGATATTTGCACCTGTTACCAGATATACCACCATCCGCTCGATCATAGCCCTTGCGGCTTCACAAGGATGGAACCTACATCAGATGGACGTCAAGGCCGCGTTCTTGCATGGTTCGATCAAAGAAGAGGTCTACGTGGAGCAACCCGAAGGATTTGAGATTTATGATCGAAAATCTCATTTTGTATGCAAGTTGAAGAAGGCTCTCTATGGGCTGAAGCAAGCACCCCGAGCATGGTATGAGAGGATCGACAACTACTTGATGAAGTTGGGATTCACTAGGAGTGAAGCCGACCTTAACCTCTACTTTTAATGTTGAAAATGACAAACCTCTCATACTGGTGTTGTATGTGGGATGACCTCTTCCTAACAGGTGCAGACCCTCTCATTCACAAATGTAAAGAGGAGTTGGGCTTCTGAATTTGAAATGAAGGACCTAGGACTGATGCACTATTTCCTAGGACTTGAAGTCTGGTAGAAGCCAAGGGAAATTTTCCTATCTCAAGGAAAATATGTGGTGAAGATATTGGAAAGATTCGGTATGGTGGACTGCAAGCCTGTTACTACCCTGATGGAGCTTGACTTCAAGAAGTTAAGTGGTAGTGCTGCTGGACCTGTTTTACGAAATGCTACCAAGTATCAGCAACTCGTCGGAGCATTAATGTTCTTAGTGAACTTCCATCCAGATATATGCTTTGCAGTCAACACATTAAGTCAACATATGGTTGAACCTCATCACATACATTGGATTGGTGCCAAGAATCTGTTAAGATATCTTCGTAGCACAATTACATATCGGCTAAGATACACTGTCGGAGATGTGAGACTACTTGGATACACAGATGTTTATTGGGCAAGTAGTGTGATGGATCGTACGAGCATTTCTGGGTGTTGTTTCTCCTTGGGATCTGCTTCGATATCCTAGATGAGCAGGGAGTAGAAGTCGGTGGCTTTGAGCATCGTCGAGGCAGAGTATATTGCTGCTAGCATGGCCTCCTGTGAGGCAGTCTGGTTGCGGAAGCTCTTCAGTGAGCTATTTGGATTTCAACTGGATACCACCGTGATCCAATGTGACAATCGGAGTGGGATTCGTTTGTCAGAGAATCCCGTATTTCATGATCGCTCCAAGCATATCGATATCAGGTACCACTATATTCGAGATATGGTGCAGCAGTGAGCTTTAAGGCTCCAACATATCGATACAGATGAACAAGTTGCCGACATTCTAACAAAGCCCCTAGGAAAGGTCAAATTTTTTACTTTCCGAGAACGACTTGGTGTCGTTCAGAAACCCTTTAATGAGGGTCCTGTATGATGTATTGAGCTCTCGGAGCTCCGGGGGGCGCGGGGTGCTTCTTGGAGCGACATATGACCTCAGGGTGATTCATCATCCCCTAGTGGTGTACATGTATAGGGTAAAAGAATCAAAACATTCTCTGTGACACCTTGTGGCAACTATGTAGCAAGATGATTAGTTCTCCTGTGAGGTCTGGATGATGTGTTCTCAATGACGATTATGTAACAGGATGATTAATTCTCTTGTGAGGTCTGGATGATGTGTTCTCCATGACGATTATGTAGTAGGATGATTAGTTCTCCTATGAGGCCTAGATGATGTGTTCTCCATGGCGATTATGTAGCAGGATGATTAGTTCTTCTGTGAGGACAAGATTGATTAGTTCTCCTATCGAGGCATCCTACCCATGCAGTCTGGGACTCATGGGAAGTACCTCTCATCTGATCAATGAGCAGGGAAATAAGGATAGGGACCATAGTAGTACCGATGGACGCATCATTGTATCTACTGTACTCCCTATGCTAGGATGACCTTCACTGATCTGGGATCAATGATACTGGTCTGGGACTAGTGGTAGGAGTTGCACCCACTATGACGCTGACTTTGGGTCGGTTGAGACTGGTCTGGGACCAGTGGTACACACTCTGAGGCTGACTTTGAGTCAGTTGAGGATGATACTGGTCTGGGACCAGTCGTAGGAGTTGTACCCACTATGACGCTAACTTCGGGTCGGTTGAGATTGGTCTGGGACCAGTGGTACATACTCTAAGACTGACTTCGGCTCAGTGAAGGACTAGTCTGGGACCAGTAGTAGGAGTGGTACCTACTATGACGTTGACTTCAGGTCGGTTGAGACTGGTCTGGGACCAGTGGTACACACTCTGAGACTGACTTTGAGTCAGTGGAGGATGATACTGGTCTGGGACCAATGGTAGGAGTTGTACCCACTATGACGCTTACTTCGGGTCGGTTGAGACTAGTTTGGGACCAGTGGTACACACTCTGAGAGTGACTTTGAGTCAGTGTAATACATCCTCGATCATTTCTTCCTCTTTATAATTCGGACAAAGCAGAGCAGAACAGAGCAAATCAGAGCAGAGCAGAACAGAACAGAGCAGAGCAAAGCAGAGCAGGCAGAATAGAGCAGAGAAGAGCAGGGGTCAAGCTGTACAAGGCAGTGCATTTGATGGATGAATAGTAGCGACCGACAGATAGATTGCAGATGGAGTTCTCCCTAGTTGAGAGGGAGTGTTAAAATTGGCAACTAGGGCCAAACTCCATGTGGGTCATCTTATTCATGGCTGATAATATTTTTATTAAATTCCTCTCGTCAAGAGGTGTAGGATTGATCTAAAGATCATCCGATTCCGATAAAGTATTTATGGAGATATGAATTTATTTTGATTATGGAATAATTATCAAGTCGACCTACAACTCATGTTGGCTCAAAAGCCCAACAGTCGCATCTATTCAATCATCAACAATTGTGTATAAATACAGAAGGTCTTTTCCTCATTTGGACTCACTCAGCTCATCACATCTCTCTCTCTGGTGCGCGGCGAAATCTTGCACTGGTGCGCGACGAAATCTTGCACTAGTACACGGCGAAGTCTCGGACTGGTGCACGGTGAACGACTCACCGGTGGAGACTTGACAAGTACAATCTAGGGTTTGTTGTCCTAGTTTAGGGCTGATCTAGGGTTTACTGCTGCTGATGTAAATCAGATTTATGTACTATTTCTCTCTGCTGAATTATTGAAGATAAAGGAAAATTTGATCAAAGGGTTTCCCCACATTGGGGTTTGTCCCTGGCTAGCCACCACATCTTGTGTCTCTTGTCTTGGCTTGTTTAATGTCAATCATTTAATGTTCTATCTCCACTTTACTTTATGTACATGTGATTGCTAATCTGTGAATAATAATAAGAAAGATAAGTAAACTGCTATAAGCATAGAACATACCATAACTTAACAGATGGAGAAAATTCGTCTCCTCCTTAGCTCACTTCGTTTTTCTCCTCCAATCAGCGGATTCAGCTCCCAAACGACCAAGAGGTCACTCCAAAACCCCGTCGTTGCTGGTGTGCCACTGTCTGCTGTGCAAATGAATTAAAAAAAATCGTGTTTTTTTGTTAGATAATGCGTTGTTGGTAAGGGCAACGATTTTTTGAGGTCAAATCGTGATTTTTTCATAAAAATCGCGGGAGGGAAAAAAAAAAAAAAAAATATATATATATATATATATATATATATATATATATATATATATATATATATATATGTATTTATTAATCGCGCGATAATATTGCCATTCAAAAACTCATGATTTTACGATATAATCACGATTAGTGCAACACTGATCAAAATATACTTACATGTAAATGTTTCGTAAATGGAAAATGAGATAACTTGTAAAACTTTAAGAATTTTGCACCAAAATGAACTCATATGTGCTTTCATGGAAAATAAGCAAATGAAGTAGATTGTTTTAAAGCTACGATTGTTCCAATAGAATTGCTTCAAAACTTACCAATGTGTATAATCAAAAAGTGAAGCATGTACTTGAAGAAATAATCAAAACTTGCCACAATGTTAAATGTTTGCACATAAGATAAAATTTACTCGAAATTTACAAGTTGAAGCTTATGCATGAGAGATATTTAAAATTAGGAAAAATTGCATGTGAATTGAAATGAGTTAATTCTTAAGCATGAAAATAGATATTTAGACGTTAATAAAACTAAAAGCAAAAAATCAGTCAAACCTTAAGAATTCTCTCCTTAAATGAGAAAAGGGGATGATCCCCCATGGGAAAAATCCCAAACTCTCTCAAAACATAAATTTAATTTTATTAGTGTTTGAGATGAGTTAAAATGTCTCTAAAGGGCTGCCCACAATATGAGAGAGATTTTTACAAAGTGCATAAATTTAATAAGGCTAGACTCTCTCTCTCAAGAATATACAACATTGTCTACAAGTGTAAAGAAACCAGATTCACTATTGAACTAATTTAACTAATTACTTGTAATGTTCCAAACTTGAATAAACAATGATGTGCAAAGCAAAAACGATTTACAACACAGAAATTTTAAACAATCAACAAATGCTCACAAAAACTCCAAAAGTAAAAACCAGCTGAACCATTTTATTAATCAATGGAGCAAGTACAATAGTATGGAGGAATGCACCTGGGCTTGCCTCAATGGCAACCGTGACAGAACCCAGGTGATAAGAAAATGATCTCAAATGATGGAAATGTCTGCTCCTCTAATGCTTTGTGCTGCCCAGAAAAACTACATTGCTTGCTAGAAAGGCACTGCAAGAAACTCCACCTTTGGTACTCAAAAAACGCTGCAAAATTAACCCCAAGCCCCTTGACCAAAATCCACAAAAACCCAGAAAGGATTTGGTCTGAATCCAACCTTCCAAAATCGGCCTCCAAGGTGCCCTACGCCCTCCAAGACTGCTTAAGAATACGACCTGCAAAGATACCAACAAATTCCTCCTTTAAGGCTCCAGAAAAGTAGCAATCTCCTCCACAAGTGCTTCCCTTAACTCTCCCAGCAAATATTAGCCTCAATAACTGATACTCTACCTCCCACGTGTGCACAAAATGCTACCTCTACACTGGCCCAGGAAGTGCGAAAGTCACATTGAATAGGAGCACTCTCCTCTAGCTCCAAAACCTACCAAAATGGCAGCCACACACCTCTGCCTCCTCTCCGGAATTTCTCCCTGCCTAAACTCCTCTGAAAGATGCCACAATCAAAATTTGGCCTCCCTTCACTATGTCCTCCAGAAATACGCACCACCTGGAGATGATGAATGCAACTGTTGGAAACCACAATGAAATCCTCCTCCGAAAGAGTGAAAATGAACCTCTCCAGGGTGGCATTCGAAGTCCCCTGAAGAAAGGGTGAGCTCTCCGCTTGAAGATCTCTTACTAAACAACAAGTGACTCAGCTAAGCAGCTCGAGCAACCAAAGAGATATTCGATATGCCGAAAGATGATGAAATGAGGAGAGTTGCCTTCCTTAAATAGATTTCATGGAGCACTTTTCCCTCCATTTTCCCCCCATCGTGGATCCCTCACTTAACCATTGACTTCCCCTTCATGCAATTCCAACTAGGGAATGTGTATTCTCCTAGTGTGGGTGGCCCCCACGTAAAACTTAACCACATCAAAATAACTTCTACTAAGTCTAACCTCCTAATAAAATCGAATGGGCCCCATCATTTCCAAAATTGGCCCCAAAATGTAATAATTAATTATGTTCCAAATTAATTTAGGAAAGGACATGAGAGTCCTCCCCTCCCAAATGTTGCTTGTCCCCAAGCAACTTTAATGTTGGATGCGCAAGTATGTGCTCAACCTCCCAAGTAGCATCCTCATCTGGTAAGTTCTTCCAACGCACTAAGCATTCTCTGATGATCCTTCTTCTGAGCTTCCTTTCTGATCCAGGTGGATGTTGGTGGCCACCCACCTATCCCATTTGGATCCCCACAACTGTCTCTTTCAGTTTTTCAGTTTCCTTAATTATAGCACAGTTTACTATTTTTAGTAGTTTTTCGGGTCCTAACTTCGGAAGCCATTTTTTGAGGCCCTAAACGACGTTTTTGGGAAATCTACCGCCAGCGATTTTTCTGTAAAAAAAAATAGTCTTTTCGTCGTTTGTCCTCGGAGAAATCTTTTCCAATGGGCTATCCATGCGCTGTCAAACGGAGATAATATGACCAATTCGCGACACCGAGAAGTTGGTTGTCCAACTCACCCCAAACGGGGCCCACAATTTGGCGTTTCATCTTCTAGGGTTAGGTTTCGGATGTAAAGGGTTTTCCATTGTTTCTCAACAATAAATAGGCCTTCGAGCCTCATTGTAAGACAGTTCAAAGGCATGTAGCGACCAACATCTCTTCTCAGAGATACAGCTACCATCGCCCTAGCTGGTTATTTTCCATTTCTGGTTGTAAGCATATTTCAGTATTTTCCATTAATGAAATGAAGTATTATTTCCGTTGCATCTTTGTGTATATGGTTATCTCGGTATTTTGTTGCGTTCCTATTTAAATTCGGATCACTTTCCCTAGGCTCCAAGATGGCCTCTGGTTCTAAAATCAAGTGCCCCTCATCATCAAGTGGAGGCAACTCACAACTATTGTAAATTGTTGCCCCAACACCCTCTTGAGACATGAAACATGAAAAATATTGTGGATCCTACTCCCTAGTGGTAGCTCCAACTCATAAGCCATCTCTCCAACCCTCCTGATAACCCTGTAAGACCCAAAGAATCTCAGTTGCAGCTTCTCGACTCCCTTCTGCTTCAGAGTGAACTGTCGATATGGCTGCAATCGACGGTATACCAAGTCCCCTTCCTCAAAATGCCTCTCCACTCAATGCCTATCAGCATACATCTTCTGTTGATTATGAGTTGTCTATAAGTTATCCTTAAGAGTCTTAAGGATATCTTGGCTCTGTAGGATCCAATCTTTGGCTTTTGGGACCCGACTGTCTCCAAAAGCAATTTCAACAAAATACAAAGCATCATAACCATATAAAGCACAGAAGGGAGTCATACGAATGGACATGTGATGTGTCGTGTTGTAACAATACTCTCCCAAATGCAGCCATCGAATCCAAGCCCTCTATTGCCCTCTCACATAGTTCCTGAGATAGCCCTCTAACCATTAGTTCACCCTCTCTATCTGTGGTCAGTCTGTGGATGATAATTGGTGCTCGAGGTGAGCTCGATGCCAACTAGCCTTAAAAGCTCCTGCCAAAATCCCCCCATGAATTGGCTATCTTGGTCACTGACTATGGTCTTAGGGAGTCCGTGCAAGCGAAACACCTCCCTAAAGAACAACTCTGCCACCTGTGAAGCTTAATAGTGTGTCAGAATGGCAAAGAAATGTGCAAACTTGGTTAGTCAATCGACGACCACAAAAATACAATCCTTCCATTGTACCGAGGGAAGTCCGGTGATGAAGTCCATAGAGATACTCTCCCATTTCCCGTCAGGGATTGGCAGAGGCTGCAATAGACCTGCTGGATGGGTCAAGCCCCTTTGTTCCTCTGATGAGCCTCACACTCCTACACATGTCTCAACACGTCCCCTTTGAGGCTCTTCTAGGTAAAGTGCTCTCCCACCGCCATATAAGTCTTCCTAAACCCTAGTATCCAGACAAAGGAGAATTATGAGTTGCATGAAGGGAATGCTCCCTCAACTGAGACCCCGAAACCAAGAATATGCGCCCTTTGTAGTATATAACCTCATCCATCACCCTGTAGCGCTCATCAATATGGCTGCCCTCCAAGATCTCACATACCCAACAATCCTTGGAGTACTCTACTAACAGTTGTGCCTTCCAATCATGGCAGATGCTCATGAGTTAAAGTCCTGCGGGTCTCCTAGATAGTGCATCTGCCACCACATTATGCTTCCCCTGCACATGCTCAACATCAAAATCGTAGGCCTGCACCTTGTTGACCCACCTCTGTTGCCTATCATTGAGGCCCTGCTGCCCCATGAAGTGATGAAGACTGTTGTGATATGTCTTCACCCGAAATCAGTTCCCTACCAAGTACTATCTAAACTTGGTCAATGAATGCATTATGGCCAACATCTCCTTGTCGTATATGGAATACGATGTCTCATGTGGTAGGAGCTTCTGACTCTCAAAAGCAATGGGGTGCCCTCCTTGGGACAAGGTTGCCCCTATCCCCACACACGATGCATCGCACTCCATTGTAAAAGGTTGTGTGAAAACCCGAAAGTGCTAATTCCGAGCAACAACTCATCACCTCCTTTAGGCGATCAAATGTTGCATGAGCTCCATCTGCCCATGCAAAAGCCCCCTTCTTAGTCAAATCAGTAAGGGGTGTTTCCAACTATGAGAAGCCCTTCACGAACTTCTGATAATAAGTACAGATGCCCAAAAATCCTCTCAACGCTGTCACATCTCGAGGGTCTGGCCAATCCTGAATGGACCAAATCTTCTTCTCATACACCTTGACCCCATCTGCACCTATGATGTGCCCCAAGTAGAACATCTCTATCGACCCAAACTCGCACTTGGACATCTTGGTGTAGAAATGTTGCTCCTCCAAGATACGCAATATTGTCTCTAGGTGTTGTAGGTGCTCCTCCCACGTCCTGACTTAGATCAAGATGTCGTCAAAGAACACTAGTACAAATCTCCTCAGCTGACCTCTGAACACATGGTTCATGCATGACTGAAAGGTAGCTGGTGCATTGGTCAGAACTTGAAATGCCCATAATGACACTTGAAGGTTGTCTTTGGGATATCTTGCTCCCTCACCCGAATCTAATGATACCCAGAACACAAATCTATCTTAGAGAACTACTTGGCTCCTCTAAGTTCGTCCATCAACTCACCAATGTGGAATGGAATACCGGTTATTTAGTGTCTTCTTGTTGAGGGTCCTGTAGTCAATGCACATGTGGAGAGTCCCATCCTTCTTCTTCACCAACACAACTAAAGAAGTGAATGGACTCGAACTCGGTCTGATGTGGCCCAATGCCAGTAGCTCCCTGATTTCCCTCTCAATCTCATCCTTATAGGCTTTGGGATGTCTATAGGGTGTAGTAATGACTCGCTGCACACCAAGCTCCAACTGTATAGTGTGCTCGAACCCCCTGTCAGGTGGCTGTCCCGGTGGTATGTCTCCAAAAACTACCAGATATCTATCCAGTATCGTCTGTATGTCTGGATGTGCTGGTTTGGCCTTCCCCCCAACCTCTAAAATCCTCAGCTCTACTGCCCATGCTATGTCTCCATGCCTCAAATCGGCCTCCATCCTGTGGGCCGAAACTGTCTATGGAGGATACGAATGCATGCCCCGAAGAACCACCTGCTTGCCATCCGGCCCAGTAAACTCCATCGCTCGTTGCTTCCAATCGGTGATAACTCGGCCAAGGGAATACAACCATTGGACACCCGTCACCACATTGGTGTCTGGGACATCCACCACGAAGAAATGGTCTGTCATCAAGTAGTTCCCCATGGTTACTGTCAAAGCGGGAACATATCGAGTGCACTGCATAGTCCTGTCTCCTAGTACTAGAACTGGAAACCCCTCAAACTTTGCAATGGTTATGCCCCTCCTCTAGACCATCTGAGCATCAATAAAATTGTGGGTGGCCCCACTGTCTACTAAAACTGAGACACACTGCCCCTGCACTATGCCTCTGATCCTCATGGTCAAAAATTTGGGAATCCCACACAAAGAAGTTAGGACTCCCCTAGCTGGTGCAAAAGATGCTCCCCCATGTGGTGGTGGTGGTGGTGGTGGTGGTCCCCTCTCTATTGGATCCTTGTTTTCTCCCCCACCAAGCTCCAACTCCATGTCATCCTCCTGATCGCTATCCGAGAAGACCTCGATTTAATGATCCTTGCTTGTTGTGCACCGATGGCCTGGCACCCAAGGCTCTCGACATGTAAAACACAACTTCCTCCTCCTGACGTCCCTCCTGGTCTCATCATCCAACTGTCCCCACCCTTGGGCTGCTCTCTGCACTGTGAGCACTCTAGTGTCACTTCCCTTCTGAGGGTAGGGAGTGAGTGGATGAAAGGGTGCCTGGGTCTTGGGGATTGCCCCCTACAAATCTCTCATACAAGTCACTACCTCTAGTAGAGTAGAGGGCCTGCGTGACTTCACCAGTCCCCGCAATGGCTCTATCAACCCCTCCACAAATGTGTATACTCTCCTGTCATCTGACAAATCAGGCACCATGACTGAGACCCTCAAGAACTCTGAAATATAATGCTCCGGATGCCCTATCTGCCTAAGCTGAGTCAACTCCCTAAAATGAGCCTCTGGATCACTCCGATCAAAACGCTCTACTACTCTTCGTGTGAAGTCCTCATAGGAGGTCACGTTGGCATGCCCCAGAGTGGACAAGCCACAAAACCACCAGTCGTGTGCCTCCCCCTCCAGATGCAATGTGGCCATCTTGATGGCTTCTACATTCGTCATCCTGTTGAGCTGGAAGTATGTGTCCAGCTTCTCCACCCAAGCACGTCTTGTGCACTTGGTAGTGCCATCATAGGTGGGAAAGTACATTTTCCCAATGGTGCGGTGTAGCTCATAATTTTGCGTACCATGGCTTCCATAGCCCATCCCCTTCTCATTCTGTTTGAGCTGGCAAAATTCTCTTAAAGATAAAGCCTCTCTGAAATTTTCTCCCATGGACTACCACTCCTTGAAATGCTCTCCCATCAATGATGGATCCTCTCCTCCACCTGTTTCACCCTGCGCCAAAAGCAGGAAAGAAGGTAAAGTGGCCCAAGTTGGCTCACTCGAGGATAGTCGTTGCGCAGTAGGTGAAAGATGATCGAGTTATCGAGAGGCCCCTAAAATCTCTCCAAATATAAACTCTCGGTGAGTGCTCTGCTCTCGGTTCTGCATCTTGATCTCATCCAACATCTCCTTCTGCCCCTTTGCCAAATCGCTCAAGGCCTTCGAGAGACTGTCGAAGGAAATTTCTTCCCTGCTCTTGGTCTCCCCCATATCTTCTGCTACCACTGCCTTCCCACGATCCTCTGTGTTTGGAGTAATCTCCAACAACCTCTCCCGGCTCCGATACCTATGCCTCCTGTAAGTAATATTTTGTCGGTCCTCCTCACTCATAGGAATGTTCCCCCACGGCTGAGCCAGAATCTAAGCTCTGATACCACTATAATGTTCCAAACTTGAATAAACAGTGATATGCAAAGCAAAAACAATTTACAATACAAAAATTTTAAACAATCAGCAAATGCTCATAAAAACTCCAGAAGTAAGAACCAGCTGAGCCATTTTATTAATCAATGGAGCAAGTACAATAGTATGGAGAAATGCACCTGGGCTTGCCTCAATGGCAAGCGTGACAGAATCCAGTGATAAGACAAGGATCTCAAATGCTGGAAATGAATGCTCCTCTAATGCTTTGCGCTGCCCAGAAAAACTACATTGCTGGTCGGAAAGGAACTGCAAGAAACTCCACCTCTGGTGCTCAAAAAATGTTGCAAAATTAACCCCAAGCTCCTTGACCAAAACCCACAAAAAGCCAGAAAGGGTTTGGTCTGAATCCAACCTTCCAAAATCGGCCTCCAAGGTGCCCTACGCCCTCCAAGACTACTCAAGAATACAATAGTCTTGGCCCAGGAAGTGTGAAAGTCACACTGAATAGGAGCACTCTCCTCGAGCTCCAAAACTCACCAAAATGGCAGCCACACACCTATGCCTCCTCTCCGGAATTTCTCCCAGCCAAAACTCCTCTGAAAGATACCACAATCAAAACTCGACCTCCCTTGACTGTGCCCTCCAGAAATACGCACCACCTGGAGATGATGAATGCAACTGCTGGAAACCACAATGAAATCCTCCTCCGAAAGAGTGAAGATGAACCTCTCTATGGTGGCACTCGAAGTCCCCCGAAGAAAGGGTGAGCTCTCTGCTTGAAAAACTCTAGCTAAACAGCAAGTGACTCGACTAAGCAGCTCGAGCAACCAAAGAGAAATCCGATATGTCAAAAGATGATGGAATGAGGAGAGTTGCCTTCCTTAAATAGATTTTGTGGAGCACTTTTCCCTCCATTTTCCCCCCATTGTGGGTCCCTCACTTAACCTTCGACTTCCCCTTCATGTAATTCGAACCAGGGAATGCATATTCTCCTAGTGTGAGTGGCTCCCACATAAAACTCAACCACATCAAAATAACTTCTACAAGTCTAACCTCCTAATAAAATCGAATGGGTCCCATCATCTCCAAAACTGGCCCAAAAATGTAATAATTACTTCTATTCCAAATTAATTTATGAACGGACATGACATTCCTACTACAACTATTATATCCTACTCTTTTGCAAAGTACCTGTATTGTCCTTTCTTACATCGTTGGTCTGAGAGAGTGCTCATTGTAGGCTCGCTACCTTCCTGGTTTACCCACAACTCAAATATGTGGCTTCTATCTTCAAATTGCCATGAAACAACTTGCAATTAGGCTTGTACATTTCTGTTGGAGCTCGAGAATCCTTCTATAATATTTTGTAGCCCTAGGAGGACCGAATACCAAAATTTTCCCCTGTAACAGTATGATCCTCAATTCCTTGCCCTCCCTGCCTCAGAATGGTGTCCTCTGTGACTGAATTGTTGCCAAAAATCGAGGCCTGAGGCTCTCGACCGTACAACCTGTGACCCTATGGGTTTCGCTTACCAAATGAACCTTGTTGCTTCTACAGTCAAACCAAAAGGAAAACTCCACCTATTTGCCAGATAAACCAGAGGGGAGGGGTGCCTTCGTTGTTTGATTCCCTTCAGCTAGAATGTCACAACCTTTACTGCTTCAAATTATCCAAAATTGCCTTGTTGTTTCAAATCAAGGGGATTTTGTGGCTAAAGTATGCTTCAGTTTGACCTTCGCTCCAAGAGAGGCCACAAGAATGACCTTTACTACCCTTGATCAACTTCATTTGACCACAGAAACTACTTCCTTACTTGTATGATCTGCTCCAAGGAATATGTTTTGCCAAAACAAGAGAATTGTTGTGCCATAACAAGAGAAGGTGTCTAGGTACGGTGGGATCACCTCCATTGAAACTAGACAAAGGATTGGATAGGGTGGGATCACCTCCACCAAAGCCAATCAAGCCAAATGGTCAATATTGTCTACAGTAGATGGTTCCTGCCTTTTAGAAATTTGATTCCGCCAATTTGTCTCTTTCTTTCCCTGTAGCACATGTAATATGTGATGTTTTGCCAGACAATTTGATCCTTTTTCCTCTATGAAACCTATCTCCAGATTAACGAGAAGAACATTTGGTCCTTCACTTAGTTCATAATTTTCAACAAGACGATGTGATCCTTCTTTGTCCTCCACATGTATCTCCTGGTTTTCAACAAGTTGTTGTGATCCTTCCTCATCCTCCAAAGATGCCTTACTATTTTCAGCAACACAATTGTTGAAGTTTCTAGCTTGGGTAGTTACTTATGCACAGGCATTTTGTCTAGGCGTGCAAAAGTCGCCCTCATATCACCTTAGACTATTTGTTGATGTAACTTAGCCTAAGTTAAACTTAGGAAAAAGCATATAATTATATGTTGTTTATTGAGTTAAAATAAAACTTAGATAAAGTAAATTATTTACTTCAGTGATTAAGTTTTAATCTTAGCCATTGATCTCTAGTGAGGTGAGATCTAATCTCAACCCTCCATCAGTTTGAGATTAGGGTTAGGGTTAGGATTAGAGTTTTGGCTCAATGTTAAGTTTTAAAGGCGAGGCTAAGGTGAGGAGAAGATACAATAGCAGCACAAGATTGCGAGAGGCTTCTCAATGAGCATGTGTTGGGTCTAAGAGAGTGCAGAGAGACTGGTGATCAATTTTTTATTTTCTCAGGTGAGCCATTATCCCTGCTATGGAAGCCCAAGTAAGTTTCGTGATTAATTTATTAATAAAGAATTGTTGATTGGCCAGAAATTCGTTATGTGTATGTGATTCAAATCGAGTAATTTTTTGCTTCCTCTATATTTTTTGTGTTAGGAATTTGGTTGTGTATTCGTTCAATTAATAATTGTTAGGAACCAAATACCAGATGTTGGGTTCGGAAAGTCTAACAACAATTTGATTCTTCATTGTTCCTTCCAAACGTCTCGTGATTTTCAAAGAGGTGATTTGGCATTTCTTTGTCCTCCTAAAAGGACTTGCGATCGACAATAATGAAATTTGATCCTTAGATATTTTGTACCAAAGATCCCTGATTATTAAGCTATTTATGTATTGGATAAGAATTTTGCATGCCTGGCACTTGTCGAACTAAAAAAGGAGTGGCTTATCGCATAAATAATTTATTAATAGTCACTTGAACTTCATTTATCCTAGCAAATTCAAGGGTTTCCTTGACATTTGCGACGAACCAATTTTTGTTTCACTAGTACTGTGTGTCGATGATGTTTTAGAGGCTTGATTCTCATGGACATCATTCATATTCACTTTGTCAATTCAATCTCAGATATCATCTCCAGAGACCTTTCTTGTTCTTGGCTTTCAAGAAATTCATCTATATGCTCTTTGTTAGATTTTGTGTTAGTTAATATCTCAAGGAACCTCTCTTTCTCCTATCAATACGCCCTCTAAGAGATTCTAATTACTAAATATTCAAATCTAGTTAACTTTCACCAAGATACAGAGCTTCTTAACAACTTTTGTGCAAACGAAATAAAAAACACAGAGATAAAAACACATCACACAATTGACATACTTTTCTCAAGAAACCCAACAAAGAAAACTTGCTTGCTTGATGTGGTTATTTTATTGATTTATTGATTGTCTCAGAACAATTGAATCTATTACAAAGCAATTTGTCTCTCTTGAGAAAGCATTTTGCTTCTCACACAAATCTCAACTAATACAATTGATCTTGGCCTGCCTTGATCACTACTTGATCTCAGTGCCTGCACACAATTGATCCTCTATTGTCTCCTTGAATTGCTTAGCAAACCCTACAATCTTGCTCCAATGCTACTCATCCTTCCTTGTGCACATGGCCTCCTTATTCCTTGCAATGATCTCCTATTTCCTAGTGCACTTCTAGCCCTATTTCTTAGCACACTTGAGCTCCTATTTTTTAGGAACCCAGCTCCACACAACTTGTGCACAACCAATTCTCCTAAATCATAGCTCACTTGTGCTCCTATTCTTTAGGACACAATTCTTGCGTTCCACAATCAAGGCTCTCTCACACTAACTTGTGAGCTTTGTCTTATCACAATCTTTCATACACAAAACAATTCAATTTCCTTGTGCCTTAGCCCTCTCTTTAGAGGTGAACTTCGATCCATGCAAGGAGACTCAACTAAATTTAGAACTTGAGCTCTGATAGCGAGTTAACTGAGAGTGTTACTTGCTCTCCTTCCAATCATCACTGGAGTTATTAACTCGTGCTCTCTCCAATCATCACTGGAGTTGTTAACTCGTGCTCTCTCCAATCAACACTAGAGATCTAACTCGTTCTCCCTCCAATCAAGATTGAAGGCTAACTCGCTCTAACTAAATTGCTAACGTCCACCTCGTTCTGTAGTCAAACTGATGAAGACTTCCACTTAATTGAAGCTCCAACTCTACGCATGCTAACTTGATGATTATTCCAGTAAACTAAAAATAACTCATCCTAACTAAAGTCTAACTCATGAGGACAACTCGAGGTCTTCACTAGTGTAATATCCCCAATTTTGTGAGATTGGGAATTTTGCCCAATTTTGGGAATATTAATTAAAAGGAGCAAATATTATTTCGGAGAAAGGTGACTAGTATTATTTTATTGGAGATTGGCGGCAAATTATTAATTTATTAAAATGAAGGAAAATGTCACTTAGTGGAATATGGCCCCCACCAATAAAATAATAATTAAAAGGGGTGTCTAGAAGCATGGGGAGAAATTATAAAAGGAGGAGGGACTCATTTGTTGATCATCTTTTTGACTATTACACTTCACATTACATCTTCTCTTGGAGTTGTTTAGCACAAGAAGAGAAGTGTTGTTTAGCACAAGAGTTCTAAGCGGAATTCCGCCCTCATTTCAAAGAAATTTGAGTGTCTCCCTAGTGACGCAAATTTAGGGAGCTCAATTCAGAGTTTCCATTGGGCATATTTGCAGGTTATTACAGCTAGTGTGTGTTTCTTCCAAGGCCCAGAAGTGGTTCGAATTACTTGCGGGGAGATCAGTTACGGAGGAGTTGAACATCGAAGCATTTGTAGGCATTTTCCATTATTTTATCTGGAGATTTTGTGGCGATTAGTAAGGATGAATTTGAGGGAATTCTTGGGGCCGAAATTCTACATTTGCAAAAGTGCAAAAGGGGTCTCCAGGCATACTTGCGGAGGGACTGGAGGAATATCTGTTGAGAAGAGATAAGGGTTGGAGATTGGAGGTATACCTCAAGGGAGAATTTAGCTAGAGTTAGGAGAGATTTCCAGTGGTGTATTTGGGCTTAATTTAGCAGCATCAAGAATGTGGGGCGTTTTCTAGCCAAATTGGGCAATTTGCACTTGTTGGGCGTCATCGGGTGTTGGTGGATTCAGCCCAAACCCTTTCTGGGTTTTTGTGGGTTTATTGAGAGGAGTCTCCAGCGAATTTTACAGAATTTTTTGAGCTTGAAATCCTCATTCTTATAGCGGGGTGAATTGCTAGTTAGCTGGGGAATTTGCATCACTTTGTGGCTTCAATTTTGGCTTCGAGATAGACCAAACCTCTTATGGGTATTTTTGGGTTTGAGGAGAGGAGCTTGTGGCTGCAATATCAGAGCATTCTAGGCACGATTTTGAGTAGAACTTCTAGTTCCATTTGGCAGCCTATAGCAAATTTTCTAGGCAGTGAGCATTATCAGTTTGGAGCCATTTCAGAAGTTGCGTCAGCGAGATTTCACCTAAGGTTTGCGTAGCTTGCATAGCAAGCCAGGTTCCATTATTCTTACTCATTATATACTCAGATTCCCATTGATTAATAAAATGGCTCAGTTATTCTGCTTATTTTCTATGGTGTTTTGATTTGGGTGCTCGGACTTTAATTTTAATCATTGTTCATAGTTCATGTTTTTGGTATTTACTGTTATTTTCCAATCAGGAATATTACAATGGTATCAGAGTATGATCTTGGCCAGCTGTGGGGTAGCCAGCAAGATCATGGAAGATTTAGGCATGTATGGACCGTGATGAGTGAAACCATAGACAAGCACATGGCTCAAGGAAGATTCAATATGCCAGAATTCTTGGGTGGTATCCGTTGGAATGATGAGAGGTTGGCCCAATTGAGGAAGGTGAGGGACCAAATCCATCCTCATCCTTACAGTAGAGACATGAGAGGTGCAAAAGTCGTGAGAGTGCAACCATCTACACTGTGTGGGGAAAGTCGACAAAAACAGGGCACCAAATCTCCTCAAAAGGAGCAGACAGGACAGGGACAGCTAGAGGGTGAGACCAGGAGGCGCTTTTGCTGGTGGAGACCTGGCTTTAGATATCAGGATCCTAAGGAGGAGGTTGAGCATGAGGTTGTGGGCACACAGGAGTGTGAGGAGCATGTCGATGTGTCCAGTGTAATGCAGGAGTCATCCTTGTTGGAGATCCCTTTGGTAGCTTTGGTTGACACCCTAGTGGAGAGAGTAGAGCATACACTCAAAGGGCCATCTATTGATGAGGTGCCACCCATGGATGAGGTGTCGTCTGTCACTGAGGGATCCATTGATGAGGTGTATGTTGAGAAATATAGGGGCAGCTAGATTAGGTGATTTCTCTTCTTTTGATAACTACTTGTGATGTATTTTTACTTAACTTGATTATCTTCTTCTTTCACTTGATTATTATTAGTATTCTCTTCATCAAATAGCTACCAAACCATTAAAGAACAATGAGACAAAGGACAGAAGATATATGCGATCAACTAGGGCCAAAACCTCTCCAACCAAGAGGAAAACCAACAAGAATTCTTCTCTTCTTATAAAATCTCCAATTGACGAATTCCAAGACCTAAGACCCTTGACCAAGACCAAGTCAAACCTTTCTTGGTTAACGAGATTTCCTTTCTACAATTTCGACCTCCCAGTAGATTCTTTTGAAACTTTGACCTGCCCAACAGATTGTTCTGCAACTTCGACCTGCCCAACAAATTCTTTTGCAACTTCGACCTGCCCAGCAAATTCTCCTGCAACTTTGACATGCCTAGCAAATTCTTTTGGAATTTCGACCCAGCAGTTTCTTCCTAAAACTTCGACTTGCTTGGCAACACTTTGACTTCCCAGCAATACTTCAACTTGCCCAATAGCACTTTGACTTCCCCAACAACACTTCGACTTGCCCAGTAACAGTAGAAACCCTAACACAAGAGAGAGAGAGAGAGAGGCCCAAAACTTCGATCTTGCTTTTCTTCTTCTTTTTCATCCTTTTTCATCCATTTCCAGCTTTTGTCTTGAGGAGATTGAACTTGCTCAAGTGAGTGTGCTAAGGAGGTCGAGTTCCTTCTTATTGATAGGCCTTTGAGGGGTACAGATTGCTTCCTTTAGGTCGACTTGTCCACTTATGTAGGCCAACTTGATGACAAGGTCTGGGAGGGTCTTTTGACTCTATTTTTTACTCAAATATTTTTTTCTTTTCAATATGTAACATGCCCAAAAGGGTCTTTCGTACATGACAATGACTCATTTGACTTGTAGACCCAATGACAAGCCCTAGAAGCACTCAATAGGTGCTTGATCTAAAAACAAATTTCCCTTGAGCATGAAAGCCATGCTTCAAGAATAACAATAATAAATTTATTTGTATCATTACATCAAATACATAAAATCATGATTACATATGTCATTATGAAGACCGAACCTAGTTACATATTTCAATAGTGTTCAGGGCCATGTCTGAGTTTTCAGGTGAGACTCTGAGAGTAGCCCACAGCAGATTGGTGAGGTGCCTAGAGACATGTCCAGTGACAAAGTGTCGACAGGTGCAAAGTTTTCCAGAGTCATGGTAGAGTTTCTAGACAATAGCTACCTATCGTTGTTTGTTGAGGATGTTATGCATGATGAGCTATCTATGGAGGGTTAGTTAGTGGCTCATGTTGAGCCCATGGTGGAAGAGGATGAGCAACCATACTTGGAGTCAGCCATCAATGAGGAGCAGTCAGGTGCATCGGAAACCAGCAGAGTTGTCGTACTTTCAGACGGCAATCCCCTTCAAGCATACATCAATGGGGCTTGCAGCATTGTTGGGTCACGTCCGCATGTTGGTGAGAGAGAGGTCGCACTACCTAAGCAGATTACATGGATTGGCCAGACTAGTGAGATGAGGCGACACGAGTTGCGCAGGGTGCAACATCTGCAGGATGAAGGACTTGTTCCATGCATGGTTGTTCGTGCATTGGATCCCTCTCTTGGGGTTGGACGACGAGAGATATTGAGTTGGTATCTAGTTGAATTGCCTAGGAGGTTAGATGCATCCATGGCCACAGTTCAACAGAGGATGTTGATTACTAGAGGGGCTTAAGGGCCAGATTGTTGTTGGGACCCAGGTGGGATTCTCCATCACATCATGGATTCGGTAGGCAATGGTAGTAGTTGCGTGATGGACTCGGTGGTTGGGTGCACACACCTTTTCATATCTCCTTCAGAGTTCCTGATAGCACTAGTGACAGGATGGATTGACAAGGGAATAAGAAATTTTCATGAGTGTTCATGGCATGTTGGGCGTACATGGGATTGTAGAATGATTAGCCTACTCTGGTAGGAGTTGGTAGGAGGAAGTGGCATCGACAAGCCACCAAATAGGGTATTGTATGGACACGATGCTCTCTCACTGGTATATTGGACACAAGAGCTACTAAGGATAGGCTCAGTAGTATCATTCACGTTAGCATGTGAGGAGTTGGCCCACTCAGACCTATCTAGGTAGATGAGGAGATATAACTCACATCATATAGGGCTTACTAGCAGAGTGGTGGATGTGTTGGCATATGCGGGATGGCATATGATACAAGGTGGTACGACAATAGGCAATTGTACTCAAGGGTGCACAGAGATATACTGCAGAGTCCAATGCTATGTAGAGGGATGTGATCTGATGCATATAGACCCAATTTTGAACCCTAGCATCTCGTGTTGTCTAGGGGTATGCAGTGATGAGCAGTGGCCTGCAGAGGAGCATGGAGATGCATGGTTGTTTTCTATAGCATGTTGGTTTGCGTTGTGGAGTAGGAGAAGTGACTCACATCGCATTGAGTACATGCAGGGAGTGTCAGGTATAGTGACACAGGCAAGATATGAGATGGTATAAGATGGTAAAGCAGTAGCATGGGGTATCTAGTGGTGTACAAGGATAGGTTGTAGGGTACAATGGCATTCCGAGGAGTACAGGGATACTCGATGGTATGCAAGGGCATATGGTGATGCACAACAAGGTCATGGAGTGTTACCTCCAAGGAGACTTATGGATGGGGACACCAGGCACACCTTTGGGTGTAGTTCACCTAGGATTGATGAAGAGGTAGATGATCGACATTTGATGGTATCCATGGGGACTCACACGGTTATCCCTCTTCTACATCGCTTGCAGGCACAGATGATTTGGACGTTGTTCTTTGACACTCTGGGCATGAGCAACAGGGTGCAAGGAGCTACCATGAGATATTTGGATGCAACTCAACGCACCAGGGGAGAGACTTCCCAACGGTAGCATTAGGTCAGGGCACAAGCTGAGAGGTACAAGTTTGGGGAGTGCATGGTTCGTTGTGGAGGTAGTGTATGTTCCACCCTTGAGTTCACAGTTAAGGGGACACATGACACATTTTTGGCAAGGCACTCTCAGGTATCACAGGAGCATATACAGCAAGTGGTTGACCTTTCTTAGAAGCGGATGTTTAGTCTCCAGGCAGTATTAGGGTGTGCTTCCAAAAGATAGGATAGCAGATCCCACAGTGTGGTATGGCGAGCACAACGCAGCTTTGCATGCATTAGATTGGTTCATGATGTATGGAGTCTATATATCGATTGCATGTAGGGAGTAAAGATGTGGGGTAGATGGACTCCAATCGTCATCAGGACTACGCCACAGCAAATCTGGTTATGGGATAAGGGGGTTCAGTTGCCTGACCAGAAACTCCATTTCGTGAGGTGCAAGACCATAGCAGAGGGCGATCTAGCTCACTTTGGGGTTGACACATGGGGATCGTTGAGGCCTTCATTGTATAGCAATGCAAGTTTTTCCAATTGCAGCTCAGGATCGGGATTAGCCATGGATGGGTAGAAATTGACATCATAGAGATACTTGGGCATGATAAGCTTGGCCTTCATCAATATTTCGCCATCAAGTTTCAGGGGAGAAGGATACAGTGTGCGCATGATGGGCAGTTTGTTAGAGTCAGAGTGGTGCAGCGACAACATGGTGGCACCCTCCTGAGAATAGCATGGGACACAAGCATTACAGCACTTGACAACTCAACGACCTTTAGGGATGAGCTGGTTGCTACAGGGGGAGATCACTCAAATCTTCCATTGGGCTTCAGTGACTTGTCGATGGCATGAGGGACTTCATCAGCATGGCAGGTTGGTCAGTAGGAGGGTATCAAGAGGAGCTCATGTGGGAGAGACTTCATCCGCACAGGGATTGGGTTGTATCTTCAAGAGTTTACTCTTGGTGTGCATGAGGTGGACTACTTGGTAGCGCAGCTTCATGGGGAGTTGGACAGAGACCTACATTATCATGATGCTCTACTTATTAATAGCATGTGGAGGGCTTATGGAGCTTATACCTTGTTGGACAGAGGGTGGAGCAAGGGGTGCTTCACGTTGATCAAGATGGCTTGGGATCCTGGTATCAAGGGATTCCTTAATGACAGGATAGTACATGGGACGGATGACTCAATGGCACATTTGGGATCATGGTATTGTTTGCAGTGATCGTTTGGGCCGGCAAATAGTGGAGGCACTTGTTTAAGCATTGCTTAAGGACAAGTAATTTTCGGCGGGAAGGACTATAGTATCCCCAATATTGTGAGCTTGGGAGTTTTGCCCAATTTTGGTAATATTAATTAGAAGGAGCAAATATTATTTTGGAGAAATGTGACAAGTATTATTTTATTCGAGATTGGCGACAAATTATTAATTTATTAAAATGAAGGAAAAAGTCACTTAGTGGAAAATGGCCCCCACCAATAAAATAATAATTAAAAGGGGTGTCTAGAAACATGGGGAAAAATTATAAGAGGACGAGGGACTCATTTGTTGATCATCTTTTTTACTATTGCAATTCACATCACATCTTCTCTTGGAGTTGTTTAGCACAAGAAGAGAAGTGTTGTTTAGCACAAGAGTTCCAAGCAGAATTCCAGCCTCAGTTTGGAGAACTTCGAGTGTCTCCCTAGTGAGGCAAATTTGGGGAGCTCAATTTAGAGTTTCCATTAAGCATATTTGTAGGTTATTACAGCTAGTGTGTGTTTCTTCCAGGGCCCATAAGTGGTTCGAATTACTTGTGGGGAGATCAGTTATAGAGGAGCATAACATCGAAGGATTTGTAGGTGTTTTCCATTATTTTCTTTGAAGATTTTGTGATGATTAGTAGGGTTGAATTTGAGGGAATTCTTGGGGTCGAAATTCTACATTTTTGAAAGTGCGCAGGGGTCTCTTGGCAGGCTTGCACAAGGGTTGGAGGAATAGAGGTTGAGGAGAGATAGGGGTTGGAAACTGGAGGTATACCTCAAGGGAGAATTTAGCTAGAGTTGGGAGAGATTTCCAGTGGTGTATTTGGGCTTCATTAGTATCAAGAATTTGGGGCATTTTCTAGCCAAATTGGGCAATTTGCACTTGTTGGGGGTCACTGGGGGTTGTGGATTCAACCCAAACTCTTTTTGTGTTTTTGTGGGTTTATTGAGAGGAGTCTCTAGCTAATTAAAAAATAAAAATTGGGCAATAGTTGAGCTTGAAATCCTCATTCTTGCAGCAGGGCAAATTGCTAGTTAGCTGGGGAGTTTGCATCACTTTGTGGGTTCGATTTTGGCTTGTAGATAGGCCAAACCTTTTCTGGGAATTTTCGGGTTTGAGGAGAGGAGCTCTTGGCTGCAATTTCAGAGCATTTCGGGCATTATTTTGAGCAGAACTTCCAATTCCGTTTGGCAGCCTATAGCAGATTTTATGGGCAGTGTGCATTATTAGTTTGGAGTCATTTGAGTAGTTGGGTCAGCGAGATTTGACCTGGGGTTTGCATAGAAAACCCATGTTCCATTGTTCTTACTCATTATGTACTCAAATTCCCATTGATTAATAAAATGGCTAAGTTATTCTACTTATTGTCTATGGTGTTCTGATTTGGGTGCTTGGACTTTAATTTTAATTGTTGTTCCTAGTTCTTGTTTTTGGTATTTATTGTTATTTTCCAATTAGGAATATTACAACTAGTTAAGGCACAAGCTAGAATACCTTACTCGCTACATTTTCAACACTAACTCTTAGCGAGGAAGATACTTCTGGAAGAAACTCATCCACCTGGATATGTCTTCCACACTACCACATTCTCTGTTGATGTAGTTGCTCCCTCTGAACTAGAAGACTTCCAAGTTGTCGGAAACGCCTACCTAACACCCCAGAAACGCGGTTCTCCATTTTGGATCCAGAAATTTGTACAAAACGCCGGAGAAACGGCTTGAAAACGTATTTGGGGCAGTTTTTATTTTCTGAAACAGCATGTAGGCATTTAAAACGGTTTTTAGGCATTTTTGGGGAAAACGACTTGTTTCCATTAAAATTTAAAATGTTTTGCAAATTTATGAACCGTATTCACCTAAAAGGAATACATTTCATGATTTTCTCTGCCTAAAAGGAAAAAAATATCCTGATATCTGGTCGTTGGGAAAGGTTTTTTATTTTGGTTTTCATTTTGAAAATTTTACTGAGTCGAAACCTAACCTAACCTATTACCATTTGTGACTTGCCACTGGAGTGAGTTTCATTTTTGCCGCCGCCGACTAGAGTGAGTGCGATTTGCGCTGGAGTGAGGAGTGAGTGTCATTGTGTCGCAGACTGTGCGGTGTGAGTCCACTCTGTAAGTTTTTTACCATACTTGAAAGTAAAAAGATACGGATTAATTCATATATCGGGCATCTTTTCCTATTGTTATCTTCAAATGTCATTTCCTATCACTCTACGGCCTAAACCACTATTCATAACATTGTTGATCACTACAAGCCTTAAACTTAAAATCCACTCTGAAATGAATCTGTTAACTTTTACAACGTTATGATTGATTGTTTATGAAGCCCTGATTGAAAGTTGGAGGTTGCTTGTTGTATTCCATAGGGAGATGAATTTGCTAATTAGCATTTTTTTCATAGTATTCCATTTACAAGGAAAAATAAGTCGAGACTAGAATGGATGCACCATAACATGTTTTTACTAGTTTATGCCAACATCTCTCGTGGGAATAGAGTGAAGTTGTAGAAGGCTCGTGGTTAATTTTAAAACGTTTTCCAAACTATTATGCTTTGCTATTACTTGTGCACCTTCAAAATGCCATGAAACTAACAGACTTCATTTTCAAAATAGCCATTGTGGACTTTCCAAAACTTCCCAAACCACGGTGAGAACACGGGCGCCTAATAAACAGTGGCACATTTAAGTTGAGCTTCACCAGTGCAAAAGTCCATATAAAGTAATTGATTAATTGATGTTTTTTAGTTTGGATTCCAGAACAAACTAAAAATAGTTGGCACATCTCTCAAGCCACTATCGAACGTAATGTTTGCTTTATTAAATTAGATGATTGTTATTAGAAGAAGAAATATTCTAGACCTGAAATATAATCCAAATATCGTTGATAAATACCACAAATATGAACAGGTTAACATTTTATGCTTCACACATATTTATATGTATGTATTTCTTATAAGTTAAAATACAACAAGGTTACCAACAGTGCTCATCCCGAGTTTCCCTCTTGTTCCTAGTATATGTGACTTCTAAAAATTTACAAGGATAATGTTCTTCTAAGTCCCGTTGTTAACACAATTGGGTCCTATATGTATGTTCTTGTGAAGTATTTAGCCATTTGCAGACATTTGAGGGGAGTGTTTGTATTCAAATGTCAAATGAAAATATATGTACTTGTGACTCTAAACCATCCCCACTTTACAGTGGGGGCTGTTAAGCCAGCCAATTCTTCCGAATCCCAAAATAATATATACACAAGTCCAATCACTAGTTTTAAAATTTTAATAATGATTTTTTTTTTCAAGGCTTGTAAGTTTGTAACTTGTTTGAAATACATATTTGTCAATTTTATTTTGCAGTTCCATTTACATCATCATCATCATTCATGGAAACTTCAAGTTCAGCCATTCATGAGGCAGAGGAAGTGGAACATGAAATTGAATCTACCCCTAAAGTTTGTTGAAATTAGTACAGCATCGGGAAGAATTTCAAAGGGAAACCCTTCTGCTCTAATCAAAGTCCATTGTGCCCCAAAGAAAGCCTCCATGGGTTCAAAGGGAAATATTATTATTAAAATTCATTTATGATCATATTTTGAATTATGGAGGAAAAATCATTCTATTTAAAATTCAAATTAAAGGTTGGCTTCTCAAAAAGGAATCATTACTGGAGTTGTTAACTCGTGCTCTCTCCAGTGAACACTAGAGCTCTAACTTGCTCCTCCTTCAATCAAGATTGTTACCTACCATTTTGTGGATAATATCCCCAGGAGAAATTTTATTCCTCCAAAATGGTCCTCAGCCAGCAGCCAACCGCCCCTTGCAGCCCACCAGCTAGCTCATTGTGCCATCTTCTCTACCACCTGAGCCAGCCATGTGGTCCCTCGCCCATCTGCCATGATCATATATTTGAAGGTGGGCCTCCAGAATCTAAAGGTATGCCCTGTCATTTGGAAATTGAGTATTGTAGTTGCTTATCATGGACACTTATGGGCATGGATTAGACAGGGGATTCGGCGGAAAGAGTGGGCTAGGTCTGTGCTTCTGTCCCCTAAACCCCTTTTAGGAATTAACCTCAAGTTCTAGTCCCATGGGATCTCTTTGATTGACCATTTGGTTCCAGGGCTGGTATTTCACGGGAAACCCTGATTTTGGTTGCATGGTCCCGCTCCCTTATCCGCTTATATTACCCTCTTTCCATTCATTATTACCCCATCCATCACTTTTCCCACCAGGGTCCACATAAGGTTAGCTTGCCCCTTCCCCTTGCCCACACCACCTAATAGGGCACTTAGTTAACCTCATTTGGAGTTTAGGAGACATTGGCACACCCCGAAGCCCATTATGGAAGGGCAAGCTATTATGAAGTCCCCACCTGTGGTCCATGGTTAGGTAAGCTCAATTACTCGATTTCTCTAATGACTTGTTGCACTGGAAGGCTAAGGGATGCATTGGATCTTATGCAAGATTGCAGATGGTTTCCGTTTGGGTTTGGTCTCCCTATATAGGGTCCTAATCCTCCAAAGGGCTACATTGGCACATGTAGGGTGAACCATGAGCGTTGAAAGCCATGGGCCTCCACAGCAACAAATTGCATTCCATGGATCCCCACAGCCATTCAGAGATTGCTTGTGGTTCACTTATTGGACGAGGAGGATGCATCTGATCCATCATGCCCAGCTGTCCCCAGATCTACACCATACACTTGGCAGATGATCCATGACTTGCACGATGATGTGGCATCACCTACACCATCATCCTAGCCCTTGAAAGTGATCTACAAGCATCTTCGATTTGTTTGGAGACCCATGAAGACACTTGTGTGCCCCCACATGTCATTTGGAGCACCACAAGTTATTACAAGGGGCCAACCCTTCGCCCACTTCTTTTGAGGGTCCTATTCTTCATTGTGGCACCTGTGGACCTCATTAGGCCTCTTAGAGAGCCCTACAATATGCATAGATTATTATTTGGCCTCTTGAGAGGCTTAATTTTTCATTTATGAGCTAGTTTGGTGAGCTTGTCACTAAAAGTTGTATTGTTAGCACATTATTTTAATTTTGGGGCTTATGTAGGCCAAGGAGGCTAATTCGAACTCCTAACTTGTGTATAAATAAGAGTGAGATGAATTGATTTTTCATCATCCCTTTGGTTTGGATCACTTATCTCTCTTGAGATTTTCGCACTTTTTCTAAGAATTGGAACTTTATGGATGAGTTTTGATGTATGGATATTGGTCTATCTTCTCTTGGAGCTTCTTTATTGTCAATTTTGAATGGTTGGATATACTCTATTACATGTAAGTACGTTTTTTTGATGTTATTCTTGTTTACTTTTGTCATATATGTTGGCCTGGGATTTTCATTGTTCTAGGGCTAATTGTTGCAAGCATTTGCTACTTAATATTGTAGAATTTGTCTCTATTATAGCATTTCCTTCAAAGCATGGGCCATGTAATAGGAGCAAAATCTCCTAGGGGTAAAATTTAACCTTGGTCCCTGACAAGCCATTTCTCTTGTACATCGAAGTGTAAAAGTTGCAAGGGTTGCTTTTTGACCTAGAAGCCAAACGAAGTGATCTTGAGGCCTCTTTGACTGGGAACCAAGAAATCCTACTCTTACTCAACATAGGCTCCATTCTCCCAAAGATTAAGGCACTGATCTACCAAGGGTGGTCACTAAAATCCACATTTTCTCACATCCTTCCAAGACTAGCCATATTGGGGTGACTAGGGCATCAATTTCCCGGCAAGCTAGCCATCAAAAAAATTCGATCTCCTAGAGTCTCCTGCATTGGCCTTTCCTCTAGCCCTCCTCCAATTTTGAAGCCATTCCGACGATGGAGTTGTAAGAATATTATTGGTTGCTTCATACCTCCTTCATATCCTAGACCGGGTCCACTTGGCCCCGTGTGGTCCCACTTCTTCAAAAAACCATTCTCCAAGAACCATCTGGGATACCAATTCTAACAAGGATTTTAGGGATTGGGGAACTCCTTTACAAGTCTATTCCCATCAACCTAACCCTCAAAATCCTCTTCCTTTCCTTGAAATACATAGTACCTTGCTTAGAAAGCAAGCAAGCTCCATCCTTCAAACTTTTACGGGAAAGGGTTTAGATCACTCATATCCATTGACTTATCATTCATTAGTGACTCCACACATATCAGGTCTCCTCCCATTGGTGAAATTTCGTAAATAGAAGGGAGCCTTAGCTGAGGTGACAGTGGGCTAAGTCTCTATTTATTGCCCTTGGCCTAGGACTTGCCCTTTAGGGATCCCCCTTAGGTCCCCTACTAGTTTGAGCGATAACATTTTGGTGCCATTGTCGGGGACATGACACATGTGTTTTGTTCCCCTTACGACATATTGACATATCACTATTGGTGACTCCATTGGAAAAATGAAGCCCTAGTTCTTCATTGAACTTAAAAGTCAATGCTTGTAGGGTGAAGCAAGCATTTTTAAGACAATTTCATTCACCCTGGCAACTCCCATGTCATTAAGGACCCAACAACATGTTGACCACATATTTTCCTGCCATAGATATGACAAGGACCCCAAGATATCCTTCATCGAAATCCACGAAGAATATGCCAATGTTCGATGGGGACCCACATTTCGCAGCCAACCACATGGTAAGGTTCATAAGGTGCCTTTCAAAGCAAAAATATAATTCAACCTAAAAGCATTCCTTCCCTTCCAATGTTGACTACGCAGTTCTTGTTGCATGAAGGGTCAAGTTTCCAATCTCATGAAGATATATCCCAAAGGTTAGATATGGCCCTTCGGGAGGAGGAAGTTATTGAACATGGTTTTATGCTTGAAGAAGAGCCTCTTATTAATGCATACTTTAATAATAATGCCACAGGAGAGACTCATGAATTGGAAATCATATCCTCTAAGGACAATGAGGAAGATCTCAACCCCGAGAGCCCTCAGACATTGCAAGAATTGCAAGAAACTGATGGCCACATATAACTCCCAAGAGATTTTCTCCCACTATTGTGAGCAATCAGAAAGACTCCGTAACACGAAGAGTGAATATAAAGAGAGTCCTACCGATGACCTTCTTCGTGAGACATTTTATCAAAATCATGTAGTAAATACCTTGGAGATCATTCTTTGCGAACAGATGAAGGAGGAAAAGTCCTCCCTATCCAAAAAGAGAATGAATGGAATCCTAACCAACTCCAAATATATAGTGAAGAATGGGAGGATTCTTAGGAAAATCATGATAATCGAATAAACAAAGAATCCGTGAATGACTTTTGGGTTGTTGGTTGGGGAATTAGGTATGATTATAGAAATGAAGACCCCATGGTTTCTCAAGACCATAAGAATGAGCTCAGGGAAGAGGAAAATGCTCCACCCCTTCCGAATAACAATGCTGATCCTTATGAATCCCTTCCTAGTGATTGGAAAGGTCTCTTCTTTATGTTCCAAGATGATTCAATGAAAGAAGAGCCTTTCAAAATTGTGGGAAATTTGATGACTCTAATGTAGAAGAAATTGAGGAAGATGCTCCCTTAGGCCATGCCACCGATAAAGGGTTTTTCTTCATGTTTGAGTGTTCCTCCCCTGCCTTGGAAATAGAGGTTTGTGATGATGTTCATTCTCCTAGTCTTGATGAAGAGTTGTTTTCCCCTATGAAGAATCAGGAATCATGGATTTCCCCAAATACAATGATGAGTCCATTTCTTGTTTTCCCAATAACCAAAATAATATCATCCTAAATACATTTGAGACATCCAATCCTTCTTACCTAGAGGGCGATAGCCTGAGATAGCTCTTCATCAATGATTCATTTTTATCTCCTGGTTAGAAGACAAAATCCAATCTTCTCGGTTGATGTCTTTCCCTTCTTCCAAGGTTCTTCTATCTATAATATGGGTCTCCTATTTCCCAACCTCCCGCCCCCATAACTCCTCGCATATTATTCCCATTTATATTGTAGAGTCCATTGCAAAAATAATCATGGAATCATGCATTCTTGTATTGATCAATTGACATGTTGGTTGCATTGGGCCTATGATTATACCTATCACTTGACATTATATGCACAGTACGGTAGGGTGCATCACATGTTGATTTTGCATTAGAACTAACATCATATGATTTTTCTCATGGTAGATAGATGCATATTTGCATATTTTATTTTATGTTGATATTATGGCCTAACATATTAGCATGTGCAATCATGAGACGCCGCAAAAGCATGTTTCCCGGTGTTTTTTTCATATCTAGTAATGTGCAGGTGACAAGTCTACGTAACCAAAAGATCGTTGGAGTTCTCGTGACCTCCCGTTCAAGTAGCTTCACCCACTTCGAGAGAGATCACATCCCAGTTAGAGCCAGATGTTACCCACCATTTTGTGGGTAATATCCCCAGGAGAATTTTTTTCTCCAAAATGGTTCTCAGTCGGCAACCACCAGCCAACCACTAGCTAGCTCATTGTGCCATCTTCTCCACCACCTAAGCCAGCCATGTGGTCTGTCACCCATCTCCCATGATCGTATGTTTGAAGGTGGGCCTCCCGAATCTAAAGGTATGCCTTGTCATTTGGAAATTGAGTATTGTAGTTTGCTTATCATGGACACTTCTAGGCATGGATTAATGGGGGGATTCGGCGAAAATAATGGGCTAAGTTTTTGCTTCTGTCCCCTAGACCCCTTTTAGGAATTAACCTCAGATTCTTGTCTTGTGGGATCTCTCTTATTGACCATTTGGTTCCAGGGATGGTATTTCACGAGAAACCCTGATTTTGATTGCGTGGTCCTGCTCCCTTATCCGCTTATATTACCCTCTTTCCATTCATTATTACCCCATCCATCACTTTTCCCGCCTAGGTCCACATAGGGTTAGCTTGCCCCTTCCCCTTGCCCACACCTTGGGTCATGGCCTGGAATGAAGCCCGGAGGTTGATGCAGCTGAAAGGAAAAAGCATATATGGCAACATTTAACAAGAAAAGTACCACAAAATGCAAAAGATGGTCGAGACAAAAAACATTTAACACATGGGCAAAAGCCAATACATGAGCTCTACCCCATCACCATGGCCATCACCCTGGTTCCCACAAGTTCTATGAGCCTTCTTCATCATATAGGAACCCATGATTGTCCCAACCCCTGGTGGGTGATGAACCGCCCCACCCTAAAAAGGGGATTCCACAGCTATATCTTACACATCATGCTCTAACACATTGAGCCCCGAGCAAGCAATCAAAGAAAATCATAAAAAAAAAGGCAAAAGGCATAAAAGAAGAGTGGAAAAATCAAGGTCAAGGAACCTCATGTACCACGATTGCTCCCTCCTATACACTATAAACCCAAGTGTGGACTTCCGTCTTATCAGCTACCCTTGTACCCCAACATGTGACCTAGGGTTGCCCCTTCTCATTCCCTACTTCATTCACCTATCTGCCACATACCACCACCTTTTGAAAGGATGTAACTTGACTATGATATCCCCTTTAGAAGTAGAAACTACCTAATTGGGCACTTGGTTAACCCCATTTGGAGTTTAGGAGACATTGACACATCCCGAAGCCCATTATGGAAGGTTAAGCCATTATGAAGTCCCCACCTGTGGTCCATGGTTAGGTAAGCTCATTTACTTGATTTCTCTAATGACTTGTTGTACTGGAAGGCTAAGGGACGCACTGAATCTTATACAGGATTGTAGATGGTTTCCATTTGGGTTTGGTCTCCCTATACAAGGTCCTAATCCTCCAGAGTGCTACATTGGCACATGTTGGGTGAGTGTTGAGAGCCATGGGCCTCCACAATAGCAGATTGCACTCCATGGATCCCCACAATAGCAGATTGCACTCCATGGATCCCCACAGTCATTCAGAGATTGCTTGTGGTTCACTTATTGGAGGAGGAGGATACACCTAATCCATCATGCCCAGCTGGCCCCAGATCTACACAATACACTTGGTAGATGATCCATGACTTACACGATGATGTGGAATCACCTAGACCATCATCTTAGATCTTGCAGGCGATCTACAGGCATCTTCGATTTGTTTGGAGACCCATGAAGACACTTGTGTGCCACCACATGTCATTTGGAGCATCACAAGTTATTACAAGGGGCCAACCCCTTGCCTACTGCTTTTGATGGTCCTATTCTTCATTGTGGCACCCATGGACCTTATTAGGCCTCTTAGAGGGCCCTACAACATGCATAGATTATTATTTGACCTCTTGAGAGGCTTACTTTTTCATCTATGAGCTAGTTTGGTGAGCTTGTTACCAAAAGTTGTATTATTAGCACATTATTTTATTTTTGGGGCTTATGTAGGCCAAGGAGGCTAATTTGAACTCCTAAGTTATGTATAAATAGGAGTGAGATGAGTTCATTTCTCATCAACACTTTGGTTTGGATCACTTATCTCTCTTGAGATTTTCACACTTTTTCTAAAGATGAATTGGAGCTTTATGGATGAGTTTTGATGTATGGATATTGGTCTATCTTCTCTTGGAGCTTATTATTGCCAATTGTGAATGGTTGGATATACTCTATTACATGTAAGTACGTGCTTTTGATTTTATTCTTGTTTACTTTTGTCATATATGTTGAACTGGGATTTTCGTTGTTCTATGGCTAATTGTTGCATGCATTTGTTGGTTAATATTGTAGAATTTGTCTATATTATAGCATTTCCTTCAATGTATAGGCCATGTAATAGGAGCAAAATCTCCTAGGGGTAAAATTTAACCCTAACAAGCCATTTCTCTTGCACATCGAAGTGTAAAAGTTGCAAGCTTGCTTCTTCTTGACCTAGAAGGCAAACGAAGTGATCTTGAGGCCTCCTTGACTAGGAACCAAGAAATCCTACTCTTACTCAACATAGACTCCATTTTCCCAAAAAGATTAAGGCACTGATCTACCAAGGGTAGTCACTAAAATCCACATTTTCTCATATCCTTCCAGGACTAGCCATATTGGGGTGACTAGGGCATCAATTTACCGGCAAGCTAACCATCAAAAAAATTCAATCTCCTAAGGTCTCCTATGCTAGCCTTTCCTCTAGCCCTTCTCCAATTTTGAATCCATTCTGACGGTGGAGTTGGAAGAAAAGTCAAGCCCTAGCTTCAGGATCAAAACATGCCCTGCCATCCCCAAGGCTAGTACATCATAGAGTCAAGACATCTTCAAGTGAAATTCTTTTCTTGATACTTTCCCCCACCTTGTCTAGGGTAAGAATATCATTGGTTTCTTCATACCTTCCTCATATCCTAGACCGGGTCCACTTGGCCCCGTGTGGTCCTATTCCTTCAAAAGACCATTCTTCAAGAACCATCCACGATACCAATTCTAACAAGGATTTTAGGGATTGGGGAACTCCTTTACAAGCCTATTCCCATCAACCTAACCCTCAAAATCCTCTTCCTTTCCTAGAAATACATAGTACCTTGCTTAGAAAGCAAGCAAGCTCCATCCTTCAAACTTTTCTGGGAAAGGGTTTGGGTCACTCATATCCATTGACTTATCATTCATTAGTGACTCCACACATATCAAGTCTCCTCCCATCGGTGAAAGTCCATAAATAGAAGGGAGCCTTAACTGAGGTGACAGTGGGCTAAGTCTCCATTTGTTGCCCTTGGCCTAATACTTGCCCTTTAGGGATCCCCCTTAAGTCCCCTGCTAGTTTGAGCGGTAACAAAGACTGAAGGCCAACTCGCTCTAACTGAACTACTAACTACCACCTCATTCTGTCGCAATGTTGGGAACATTGCAAAAATCACGATTTTTTTGCGATTTTTTTGAAAAAATCGTTGATCCGAGCGACAGAGTGATTTTAAAGGTAAATTTTGGTTTTTTTTCTCTCATTTTATAGACAGAGGGCAGAGGTGAGAGCTAAGGAGGAGGAAAACTCATCCACAAGGGCAAGAGAGGAAGAAAGTGAAGGAATTTAGCACCCCAAGCAAAAAATATTCAAGTTTGGCCCTAGTTTCTTCAGCTGAGCATGGTTTTCAAGGATGGGCATCAAATTTGGCCCTATTTTTTTCTTGTTTTTCCTTGAGTTTCTATAACCCATATATTTTCCATCAATTTTTCTTGGATTTGAGTGTTTTTTTGTCAGTTTTGTTGCATTTAGTGGAGAGGTTTTTTTTGCTAAAAAATGCAAAATCTTGATTGTTAGTTTTATTTATTTAAATTATTCTTGTGCCCTAGATTTTTTCCATGATTTTAACTTGGGTTTGAATGTGTTATTTTGCCATTATTGTTGCATTGAGTTGAGGGTTTTTTTGGTCAAAAATTCAAGAATCAAAATGTTGTATGTAAATTTTAATTTCATTTGTTTAACTTGCAATTATTCTTGTGCCCTAGGTTCAAACTTCAAACTTCAATCTTACATTAACACTGAAGATTCAACAAAGTTACAAACATGCCAAAGAAATTGGACCCTCTGTGGGGAATTTGGTGAACCTGATAGATGGTTTGACAAATCAAATTTGACTTGCAAGTTATGTGGGCATCATATGACAAGGGGGTGTACAGATTAAAGTTCCACCTCACACAAATTCTTGGACATGAGGTAGGGCCTTGCACAAACACAGATCCAAAAATCATTCGCAGAGCCATCAAATCATTGGAAGAAATAGAGACAACCAAAGTGACCAAGGCAACTCTGAAGAGTTAAATGGTAGGGGGTGGAGTGGCAGGATTGGTAGGTGACCATGAGAGTGGTATTGGTTCTTCTTCAACATCAACATCTACACTCAACCCCATAGTTGTCTCATCATTTTTTGTTCTTAGAACCACACCTGGAGCACAACCATCTATCACGTCAACTCTTAAAAAAAGGGAGAAGGAAGAAGTTGACAAGTTGTTGGGTAGGTGTCTTCTTTGGAGTGATATTCCTTTCAACATTGCCAAGCACAATCCATTTTTCCAGCCTACAATTGATGTTATTGCTATTGTTGACCCGAGTACAAAGCCCCTTCATGTGATGACTTTAGAAGGTGCATTCTTCAAAATGAAAAGGTTGAATGCACTAAGAGATTGGAAGAGTTTAGGAGCACACACAAGATGCACTATGATGTCTGATGGTTGGACCGATCAAAAGGGTAGAACTTGTTGACCACTACGTGTCAACGACCCATAGCAGTACACCCCCTTATTTTCGCAAAAGGGATAGCACTTGATCGACGTGTCCATGCCATTTGACTATCATCATCACCCTGATCATGTTATTTTGTAGACCCAGTCTGCATGTATAAATTGTAAATAATCCTAGCAGATCTCTGTCATGTATGTAATTTCCTAGGTAAACCTAATCTTCCAGTGATGATCTACGTTCCGAAAGGTTTTTTGTCTCACCGATCCATGATCGGCAGAGTTTTCCTTCAGCCTAACCCCAAAGCCGGAATGGATTTTGTCATTAGAATCTTAGGGGAATCTTAGTGTGCTAAGTCGAGTTTATGTAAAAGTAATTTGGAGATAATTCTAACTATTTGGTTAGGTTATTACAAATTGCTTGATCTGCTAGATTATGTTTGTGTCACAGAACTAGGTAGTCTACGAGGGTCTATGTCAAATGGGTTTTCCCCCCTTAAGATGTAAAAATGTAAAAAATCATGATGTAAAATGTCTTGAGGGTTAGAAAATGTTTTATCCCCTCATAAGTCCTAGGTCCTAGGTGATTTTTCCAAAGGCTAAGTTCGAGGGTCCAATAAAAATAATAAAAAATAATAATAATAATAATAATAAATTATTAAAAAAAATATTAATAAATAATAAAATTAAAAAATTAAAAATAAAATAAAATTAAAAAATATTTAAAATATAATAATAAGTCAAAGTTTGAGCAAATAAATGCAAAATTTTAATTTTTAATATATTAAAATCATTTAAAATTTCGACGGATGAGATTAAAAGAGATTTTGATCCTCATCGACAGTCGAGATCACTTTGACATGAATCACTTGAACTAGCCGTCGGGAAATTTTTCTTTAAATGGGGTGTCAGGGGTCATTTGAGATCATTCGATCTTAGAGTCTTGTGCTAAAGAAAGCTCTCTTGTAGTCATTTTTTCATGTGCAATAAAGAAAGACTTTGGGGTTGAAATCTTGCTGGTATTACTCTTCTGGAAATGTTGTAAGATGTTTTATTTATCTGCATAAATTTAATTTTAGCCATTGATGATAGCTTGATGAAGAGTGATTTTAAACACAGGTATCCTGTTTAGTCACTAGGGTTTGAATGGTAGTTAAATTTCTGAATATGATGGCAGGTATCTCCATTAGATCTGGATTTTAGTATCGTTTTCTCCCTCTTTGGTAATGGTTGAAGTAAGTTGTGCAGGAAAGTCTTGATTTTGAAATCATCGAGCATTTGGGGAAGTTCTCGGCTGAACCAGCCAACTCCCGAAAAGGGCATTTTCTGAAGAGCCCAGCTAGTATTGGTCCCAGGCTTATCATTTAAATTTTTCTTGTGAATGCATGAAGGGTTTTTTGAAGCATCTCATATTAAATTTAAAATTCTGATAGTATTTATGTGGCATACTGACAAATCTAGCTATTTAAGAGCCTGCAACCTGTGAATATTGTAATTATTTAGCTAGGGTTTTTAAGGTTTCATTATTATTTTGTTTCTGGGCATTTTGCTTTTATCATTGCAGGTACAGATTTTTTGAAAATTCTTCAGGGTCTCCATTAGGCAAATCTGAAGCAGGAAGGATTTAAAATTTTGATTAAGTTTCTGGACCACCGGTCTGTTACCTTCGGTTTCAGTTTCTCTGCTGCCCAAGGTCGATTTTTCTGACCGAAAATCTCAGATATTTTACGATGCCTTTCTCTGCAGCCATTCTACTCTCCATGTCTTCAATCCTATGCCTGTGTTTCCTTGTCCCAACATAGTCTGCCATCCTCCTTCACGTCTCTCTTCACGCTGCTGCCATTTCCTGCTAAGCCGCAACTGCACATTGTATTCCACTGCGGCCCTAGCTCGATCCACCTCCACGCAATAAGTTAATCTAGCATACCTGCATTCATTTCATCATATCGCAGCTCCGCTGGCCATAATCCTCTTCACTGGCCACGCTACCTATACGCAAGCCTTTCCATCGAGCTGCCCATCCATCAAATCATCACCACAACCTTCAATGCTGGCTGCAAAGCTTGCGAAATCCTCACGTAGCGTGCTGCCCACCTCTCCTCTGTGGCATCTCCATACACAGTCAATCCGTAGCCATCGCACCAGCTCCACGCAAGCTTCCCTCCGTAGACCTCCATTTTCTCTTCCATCGTCATCGTATACCTGTAGTCACACAACCAAAGCATTCGAATTTTTTTTATTTTTATTTTTACTTTCTATGCTATGCGGCTAGGGTTTTTGGCATGTGCAATTTTAATTTGGTTTATTTTGTTTAGATTTTCATTTGGTTATTATGTTTAGAGTTAAGGTTTATTTTTTTATGGTGTGTTTTAAAATTAAGAAAAAAAAATCAATTTTCATTATTGTACATTTGATACGATCAGGTCTTAGTTCAGGAATTAGATTTTGATTTTATTTTAGTTTATTTTCTATTTTATTTAGTTAGGTTTCATAAAAAAATTCAAATTTTTGTTTTCTTTTAGATTTAGATTATTTTGATTTTAATAAAATTAAATTAAAAAATCATTTAAAAAAATAATATAATAATTTAAATTAAAATTTTGATTTTCATTTGATTCAGATTAGATTTTGGCTAGGTTTCTGTGTTTTGATATTTTTAATTTTAGTTTGTTATATTTTAAATTTAAATTTTGAACTTTATAGCATAAAAAAATTAAAATTAAAAATAAAAAAAATCAAAAAAACACAAAAGTTTGTTTTTTTTTTTAGGTTATTGGTTTTGGGTTTATTTTAGAATTTAATTTTTATTTTATTAATTTAAAAAAAATAATAATAATAATAATAATTGTCACGTTTAGTCTTGGCATATTCACTTAACGATTTGTCGCATTTACAATTTTGGGTGTATCCTTTTCGCTAAGGCTAAAAGATTTTAAATGTGGGATTAATGTTTGTCATTTTTATATAGTCAAACGCGCTTAAATTTTATCTAAAGATTAGCTATATCAAAGTGGTAACTGGTTAGCATTTAAATTTTATGGTTATTTAAAGTATTTGATCTTTTGAAGTTTAATTGCTAAAGCTTTGTGCATCTAGTGAAATCAATCATTACTTGGATTATATAATGCTTGTTACATGTTGGAAATTTTGTAAATATTTTCAAGCAATCATTAAATTACTTCATAAGCAGTAGCAATTAATTCATTACTTGGTTTTCATTGACTCCATAAGGCACTGGTATTTATCATTTTTTATCAAATTATAAATCTTGAGCCTTAATGGAGTATTTGATTGCCTTGTTGTGTCTCCCGAACCGGCTCGTTCCCAGTTGGTCTTCTTTTATCCCATAGGGTCTACCCCCCTTAGCCTGCTTTAGGGAGACAGCTTAAACGAAGATATCGGGGATCAGAGTGACAGCCCCCGGTCTGAGCATTGTCGCAGTGCTTAGACACTTTGCACGACAACATTTTTTGGTGTCGTTGCCGGGGATAGAGTTTTTCTGTCCTTGGTCCTCACGACATTCATCTTTTCAATCATCTCATCTTTTCCGCCATTCATTAGCCTGTCAAACGGCCAGCATTTTTTGGCGTCATTTGATCTTTTCATTGCCCTATCTTTCGTCATATCGTTTAATCGTACCTCTTAGCACCTGGACTTCTCAGTTCGTTTCTTGTTTGGGTGGTGTTGACTGCTGGAGTAACACCTGACGATTATGTGACGACTCCATGCCCAAGGATGATCCAGAGGACACTTGTACCATCAGATGTCATCAATCAACAGAGTTTTTTAACTCTCCTTCTATCTTCTCATCACATTTCTTCTTTGTACCCAGATTCCACACCCTACGGGGAATTGTAATAAGTGATGCTAGTATGATGTTTCTTGAATTTGTAACAGGCCTAGGATGTGGGACTCGATCAGCAAACGAGTACACCTTGGAGTGTTTTTTTAATCCGGTGAATTATCCCTTTCTTTTCCCTTCTTTTTCAGAGGGGGATAATTCTCTGGATTTTTTCACTCGTGCACACCCCAAAGCCGAGGTGACGGTTTGAAGATTGAGCCCCTGACACGTCCTAGTGTCTAGGGTCGATGTATATTACCATACTAGATCACACGTAAAGTTTTGTGGAATTTGGCTAGGTCTAGGTAGGATTTTTTAATAGTTAAAAATTTCCCGCAAAACGGGATTTTTTAATTATTTTTTATGTAAAAGCATAAATAAGCGGCCTTAGGAGATGTCTGGGGCGTATGACCAGTCAAAATTCATCCTCAGAGGCCCAGCATTCTCCTAGAGCCTACTTTGGGGGTCAAAAAATGACTCAGAGTCCCTCAAAAGGCAGATTTTCCAGTGACAGTGGCAAAAATGAAGAAAAAATTCAAAAAAATGAATAATTGGAAAAATTTTAAAAATTTTCCAAAGTCAAAATAAGTCAAATTTTGACATGGAAGTCAAGCAGAGGATCAAGGTAGATGTGGCAAGCAATGTGGGGCCCACCTCAAGTCAAAGTTTCAGCAGCCAGTCAAAGTCAAAGAAAGTCAACTTAAAGTCAAAGTCAAAGCAAGTTGAAGTCATGAGGCAATGAAATTTTGATTTATTTATCAGGTTGAAAAATTATTATTTGAATCAAATATCATAATGTAAATGTTTAAAAAGAATTAAGTGGGTAGGGACCCACCTCAGCCATCCATGAAGTACCCAGCAATTAATTTGAAGTCTGTACGAAATCCGTACGCATGGTCCTCAGCATTTCAACGTGGGCATATAAAAGTTAACGGAGGCCAGCATTTACATTGGTAGTTTAAACGAATATTATGTGGGCAGTCAACAGCATAACAGGGCAGTCAAACAGTCCGTACGCAGCCCACTCAGCAAGTTTAACAGGTCAGCGAGTACGTGGGCATAAACAGAAATATGTGGGCCAGGTCAGTAAGGGTATACGCATGAATATCTCAGCATTCATGTGGGCAGTCTATTCAGCAACCAAAGGTCAAGGAATTAACATGGGTCAACAACCCATCTACGTGGGCAGTCCGTACGGGAAAATGAAATAAATCAGCAGTTTAGTTAACGCAGCCAATCTACGTGGGCCCAGTCATACGTATCAGCTCAGCATATGATTTACGTAGGCAATTTAAAGTGCAATAAACAGCATGTGTAATGTGGGCAGGTCAAAGAGTTCACGCTGGCCCACTCATGCCAACACACAGCCATCTACGTGGTCCACTTAGCATTGTTGACGTGGGCAATGCACAGCTAGTTAGACCGCAGTTAAGGTGGGCAGCTATCAGCATTTAACAAAGTTTATGAACAGCAGTTTACATCAGTTGGGACAGCATGTTACACAGTAGTTTAAAAGAAGTTACAAAGGCAGCCAATCCATATCAGCAGTTATCTTCAGCTATCAATGGATATCAGCAGTTATCTCCAGGATCACAAGCATTCATAGCAGCCACTTGTCATTCTTCTTGCTTCATTGGGATCTTCACCTGATTGCCACTTGTCATTGGAATTTGCCTTGGGATTGTCTCCCATTTTCCTATTTATATGAGCCTTGGGCTCTTATTGTATCATGATAGAACGAGCTATTGGGCTGGCGGAGACTTTGCCGGATTTTGTACTCAGCATTCACATTAATAAATAAAAGTCTTTGGGGTTACCAGCTTCTCTTGTGGTGCATGCCTTGGTACATGAGGTATACCTGTATCGTTTGACATTCATTTGATTTTCATTTGCTGATTAGTTGTTTTTCATTTTCCCTGAAGGCACTATTGTCTAGGGAGGAGAGATTTGTAGTTATCTCAAATCTCTTCTGGGCTTGGTATATTTTGTACACTTGTTG